>JAPXFQ010003004.1:0-268917 GCA_028564705.1 Apricaphanius iberus
TGAGTGATGAACTTTTGGAAGGTCCTCATCAAAATTTAACTCGACGTCACGGCCACATATTTCGCACTAGTGACATGATTTTCGGTCATGAAATAGAGCCGCCCTTTGTGATTCTCAGGATCATTTCAAAATTTCCCTATGTCGCACGGTTTTCTCTCAGCGAGCTCTAGATCGCTCAAAGTGGAACCCAGTTTTAGGGCTTTTCTCCTATAGTTTATCATTGTGGCTGGTCAGGATGATCTCAGCCAGAGAGATGTTCTTAGTCATTTTTCTCTCGTTCCCTCTCGGACTGTGAATAAGGTAGAGACTTCTGCTTTGGCATGAACGAAGACAAATGATACATCTCGCTCACACTTCAAGAATTTTTCCGATACCTTGTACGGTTTTCGAATGGGAACGATTTGTTCGGCGCACTTTTTGGACTTTTTTCTTAAAATTGAAGCTCTTAATCATCTTAAGTGTTTGCAGCTGCTGCAGTTTTCACTCACACTTGTTGCTGGGGAAACGGAGCACCTTTGATCAGAGTTCACTAAAGTTCATTCCACAGTATATACATATTGAAGGCCTATTAAACCCCACTTAAACACAGGTTATGCTATGCAGTACTATAGAGAGAAGTACTACAAACAAGTCCATGTGTCAGTCCATCTGTCTTTGTCTTTCTGACCATGTCTATGTCTTTCTCAGTCCCCCTGTCTGCCTGTACCATTTCATCTGTGAATAAGATAGAGAGTTGTGCTTTGAAATAATTGAACACAAAGGATAAATATCGCTAACACTCCAATAATTTTCCTGATAGCTGCTATAGTTTTCGAATGGGAAAGGTTCGTTCGCAGCTGTTTAACACTCTGAACATGGAGAGGAGACAACAGATCATATGGCCTAAAACTCAATGTTATATGTATGTCTGTGATGGCGTAGTGGTTAAGAAAGAGGGTTTGCATCCCAGAGATACTGGGTTCAAATCCAGGAGCGAGCAGCAAATAATTTTTCTTTGCTGAAAGCTGAACTGGGAGACGAGACAACAGATCATATGGCCTAAAACTCAATGTTGTATAACTGATGTTGTAGTGTGACTGTGAAGGAACAGGAATACAATGCAAGAGGTAGTGGGTTCGAATCCCAGGGGGAGCAAAATTTTTTTTTTTCTTGTTTGAAAGCTGGAACCAAAATCCCTATGTTATACACAGTACTACATTGCACTTGTATGCATTTTAGTTGATTTCAGCTTTTTCAGTATATTTTCATACTAATCCTATTAATACTAATGCCAACATCTTAGCTAGCATTAGCATGCTAGTTAGCATTACCATGCTAGCTGTTGCTAGCATTTTAGCTAATTTTAGCTTTTTGACTATATTTTTGTACTGAATGGGATTATAGTAATGCCAACATGTTAGCTAGCATTAGCATGCTAGTTAGCATTAGCATGCTAGCTGTTGTTAGCATTTTAGCTAATTTTAGCTTTTTGACTATATTTTGGTACTGAATGGGTTTATAGTATTGCCAACATGTTAGCTAGCATTAGCATGCTAGTTAGCATTAGCATGCTAGCTGTTGTTAGCATTTTAGCTAATTTTAGCTTTTTGACTATATTTTGGTACTGAATGGGTTTATAGTAATGCCAACATGTTAGCTAGCATTAGCATGCTAGTTAGCATTAGCATGCTAGCTCTTGTTAGCATTTTAGCTAATTTTAGCTTTTTGACTATATTTTGGTACTGATTGGGTTTATAGTAATGCCAACATGTTAGCTAACATTAGCATTAGCATGCTAGTTAGCATTAGCATGCACACCGTGGCCGTCCCTTCTCTAAATTTCCTGAAATTTTCTAGTTGGAAATTATTGTTCTACTGTTATCTGTAGCCTAGTACTGGTTCTTTTCAGTGTGAGGTATTAAAATATAACTACCATTTAAACTGACGGACAAAAAAGAAATCTGCAGAGTGGATTTCACTGTAGAATTGTAATAATATGCATAGTGTATGCAAGCACATAATGTAATAAAAAAAAAACTGCTTTGGAGTTCCCTAATTTGAACAGGAGATGAGAGCGCGAATAATCGTCTGCAAACCCTGTTCTATTTTTTTCATCTATTTCCCTCCGGAGAAAATCCAGGGTGAATAGTTTAGCAAACACAGATTTCAAAAATCAGAAATGACACTTACCGAAGACAGATGGACAGGCACTCCTAAGGAGGAATAGAGTGCCTGTAGTTGGTGTCCTGGTAGGAGATTTGAGCTCCAATGCGGCCCAGGAGGTCATCAAACTGGGTGCGGGAGAGACGGAAGTACCACTGAAAGCAAACCTGATCCATAAGCAGCTCTTGGAGCAAATGGTTAAACTCCCCAAACTCAGAACGCATCTGACTAATGGGGGGAACCTACAAACGGCGCTGATGTAGCCGAAGTCGATGTTGTCTAGCTTTATTTAGCTAATAAAGCCAAGCCACTCTCTCGTTACAATCCGCCATAGTTCAGAGTGTACGGCAACAGAAGAAGCCCCGCCCACGCGTTGTTTTTTTCCTCAGATGTAAGCGTTGCATGCTTTTTAGGACATGCGTCAAACTTCATCCGTTGGATGCATTGCTCGACGCATCCAACGGATGTGGTCTGAATACACCATAATACAACAGCCTCCTCAGTCAGGAGCTTCATCAAAACTACTGAATAATCCTTCTAAAAAAGATCCTTTCTGCCCACAGACATTTAACATCTAAAGTCACCATAAACATTACATTTTGACAAAATAAGTATTTTAATGCAATAATAAGAAAAATAAGCAGCAGTTTTTCGCTGTGACACCTGCACCTTGATGTCCTGTAAGCAGCAGCAGCTGCTGTCTGTTCTGTCTATGAACGAATCAGAACCAGCCTCTAAGCAGCACCTCGGATCATAGAGGACGTCATATAAGTCATATGAATCTGGACATTTCCATCAATCTATGAATACCCCTGGATACCAAGGAGAGAAGGTATAAAGCCGACAAGTCGGGGAAAAAGAGCAAATGGCTCTACTGTTGATGCTAACATTAGCAGCTAACAAGCTAACTAGCTAACAGAGGCTAATGTTCGTGTTTGTCATCAGCCACAGCAGGCTTCCCTTTTAAGAGCTCAAACACCAATGCTGTACTGCTGTGGAAAGCAGCTTCTACTTTGTGAACTTAGCATTACACATGCTTTTCTTTTTATTTAATAAAACTCTAGAACATTAGAGCTACTTTGTCGGCTCATTGCTTTTAAAGTTTTTCTAAGCTGCAGCAGACGCTGATTGCCACAACTGCGCCTTAATGAAGGGGTGATAGGGAGCAGATAAAGGGACGGCGACAGTTTTAAAGGTGGGGTATTATGCTTCTTCCAGGCACACAATAGAATTCTAATTTAACAGCGAAATTCCTTCCAACATCACAGCACAAAAAACTATATAGTATAAATACCCAAAAAAGATTTTTTTTCCTTACTGGGAAAAATGAGGAGGGGGAAAAAGGGGAAGCAATGTAAAAAAAACAAACCTCAATATGTATCTAACAGAGCCACTCCAACATGCAGCCACCCAGAGCTGCGCAATTCTAGAATTAATTTGGTCTCCTGTAATAATTTAAAGAATCTTGGTGTAATTTTTGAGAAAGACATGACATTTACAACCTATATTAAACAGGTTTCAAATATTTATTTATTTCACCTCCAGAATATTGCTAAAATCATAAACAATCCTATCCAGGAGTGATGCTGAGAAAAAAGTTCATGCATTTGCTACTTCAAGACTGGTCTTACTAAGAATGCGGTGTAAAAACAACTGATACAATTAGTTTTCCATTTTAAACAATCTTTTTATAGCCAATCTGTATTTTTAATACTGTAAAAAGCAATGTCTGTTGTTTATCAAATGCTGGTCATTTGCAAAACAACAGAAATAAGAAATGACAAAGAAACAGAACGGAACAAAGCAAGACTGTGGTTGAACAGAGTAACTCATGTTGCATGATAAATAGGACTCTTTTCTCAGTCAAAAACCTTTGAAAAAACTATTTATACTCAAACAATTGAAAAATGAAATTGGATAAATAAAGCAAAAACACAGTAAAATATATATTTTAAAAAATCCTTCACTTGTATATCCTAAGCTATCTCTGCCCAGACACAACCTTAATTGAACAATACTTAGACCTCCATGGGATCAGCGGAAAAGGAGGGAAACCAGCAGTGAGCTGGTAAGTTACAGTAGTTGCATGTGGGCTGCTAAAAGTGGTTGCAATAAAGGCTCTTACAATAGTTAACTCCTCTCAGCTCAATTCACCTCGTTCAGCAATCTTCTCCCACAGATCAGTCCTTATTCCAAGTGTAGCAGCTTAGTTGCGTCGGGTGAGCAGCGCTAACTCTTTCTCTCTGGTGGAATCTTTAAGACGATGATTCCTTCTGCAAGGTTTTGAACAAGTCTGGTTCCAGACTTATTTAAAAAAGTTACCTGATCAATCATCAGCAGGCTGTGAAAGTATTTTGGATCCGTTGAGTTTCTACCAGAGATATAATCCCTCCTCCCTAGCGAAGGATGGAAGTTTAAAGCTCAGGTCTTTGCAGCCGGTTGTCGACTGAAAAAGACAAATTGCTCATGGGAGCATTTGGGTTGCTTTGGGCAAAACTCCTGTTTAAATGAACCCCTCCTATTCACTGGATGCGTAGGCAGCGCGTAATGTAATAGACACATTTTACCCGCAAAAGCAGCTGTGCTTCCCTTCCCGTTTTAGACATGTATCACTCGTTCCACCCAGCTAGTCCCATGGGTTCACGGAATTACAGGAGAATTCCAGTTGCATAACTTAAAGGGTAGCATGCGGAGGGAAAAACATATTTCTGTGTTCATAAGTAACATAATCTCACCATGCATTTCCAGAACTGAATGTGAAGACAGTTAATATATAAATGTAGAGATCCATGAATAAATATGAAATTAAATAATTCAGTAGATGTGTAAATAAATAAATTTATAAATGTGCAAATAAAATGGAAATTAGTGAATTAATGTGTAAATAAACATTTCAATAAATAAATGTAGACATATAAAATTGAAAATATATAAATGTGAACATATATAATATGTATATTAACTTCCCTGGACGGCTCTGTAATATGTTTATACTTTCATCTTTCTTAAATTTTTGGATCACTTTTGCTACAGTAGTTTGACTGATATATAAAGCTTTGCTGATCTTCTTGTAGCCCTCACCTTTTGTGTAAAGAAATGATTTCAGATTTAAGAAATGCTCTTTTATTGACACCTGTCTGCTGGACAACTCTTAAATGAATCATTAGACTCACCTGTGGTTGAATGCCTGTTAATTAGAAGTTTTTAGTCTTAAGTGTTGCTTTTCTCCTAGGACTGTAATTGGGGTGTACTCATTTTTGCAACATTGGCTTGAATGAATTTGTAAGGAAAATCACTTTTTTGTGAGTGCAAATGAACAAATCTTGTTTGCAATCAATGGCCCGCATTTGTGGGAGTATTTTGTAGTTTAGTATCTCATGGAAAATGTTGATTCTGAAAGAAAGCTAAAGGTTTTCTGACAAACGTAGTGGGGTGTACTCATTTATACAGAGCACTGTAGTTATGCCATACTGCACAGTCTCATGTAGACTATTTAGCAACAAAGACTTGAAGTTGAGGTTGTCTTCAATGTCTGGAACGTAACATAGCTGAAACCAAGCTCTTCTTAACGTAGTACTCTCTACGGGGTTCGTCCACATCTTACCGAACCTGAAAGCATCAAACGTAGCAGTAGCCCAGCCGTTTTGTATACAATATTCTTCTCTTAAAGCCTTACAAAGAGCTGAATAACTGTCACAAATCTTTGTTGGAAAACTTAGTACAAAAACATGGACCTTCCCACTGGTGGATTTCTAGAGCAGCCTCTGTTTCTCTCGACAAGAAGGAAAAGGCAGATCAAAAAGACAGCGATTGACCTCCTGCAGATAATCATTAATGCTTGATTCTGGATTCTCTGGATCAAAAAGCTGAATTTCCTTGGCTAAGAATTCAAGTTGGCAACTCTGGAGGTGGTACTCGTCATTTTAAATATCTTTCTTTTGCATTTTGTTTACTTCAATTTTCTTCTTATGAACTTATTTCTCAACATTTTCCTAACCACAAAGAACTCAACATGAAAATAAAATAAAATACAAACTGAGAAACGTAATGAATTGCAACAAAGGAATACATGACAAGTCACTTAAGGTTGTGGAACTCAGTTGTGCAGCAGGTTTAGCTCTTAAAGTACTAGGAGGATATCGGAGCTCTAAAACTGGTCCTCATATATTCATAAATACATCTCTATTATTACTTTTTAATGCATGAACAGTGTTCCAGTCTCAAAGTGCATTCAAAGGTTTGTTTGAATAAATTAAATGATGCAGTTCTCCGATGGTACCAGCATAGAAAAACACATTTCTTTGCTAAATAGGATATAATAGTGTATAGATAGTGTGTAGGATGCAGTCTCTTGTCAATAACTCTCCCAAACAGACAACATATGGAATTAAAGTCCAATTGTGTTTCTACCTCTTTAACAATTAGATTGTGTACAGTTCCTCTGTCCATCCCTTATCTATTACTATTACTACCTATTACTTTCTGTTATTTGTCATCCTCAAAGGGTTCTGGGGGGGCAATGGGTCGCCAGTCCAGCACATTGTGCAGTGGTACTGAATAGCTTACATTTTTCACATTCCCAGAAAAAGTGCATATTTAATGCATCACCAGATTTACATCGATGGCATCTTGGGGATGAGTTAGGGAAGATCCTGCTTAAACGGAACACTATAACACAGGTCCTGTGGATTCATTTGTAATTCTGTTTAACGACTTTGTTACAAGGGATTAAAAGACTTTCTGACATGTTATGTCCTATTGTCCTTCACCAAGGTCAACTCTCAGATTCCACTGCCATATATTCTTAAAATGGGTAAAGGAGGAGCTGTGATGCTCCAACAGAGCATTATAATCACATACTTTTTTTTTTCTTTTAGAGGAGTGAATCCCACCAAGATCTTACAAATTTGCCAGCTCCCGGGATAGATGCCCGTCCTTCAGAGTATTTATAATATAATAGATTTGTAGATATTTGTAAAAATCCTGCTTTAGAATTCTGTACTCTGTTCTTAAGTCTGTAAAGGATTTGAATGCATCTCAAGAGAACATGCAAATCAGGGTTGGATACCAAGGGGGCAAGCTCGAAAATTATTTTAATTGTTCCACAAAGTTTAATTGTTCCACAAAGTTTGTTTGCAGCTTTCCGGGCCTGAAGAGTGTAATAAATTACATAGGTTTAAAACAACAAGGGACAGACTGGGACAAATAATTAAATCCTGGTAGGAAATTCATTTTAACTGCATTGATCCATTCTAAAAAAAAATACAGTACATGGGGAGCACTGTGCAGTGGACCAGTTCTTGTATTTTTTGGATTAAAGGGCTATAGCTTAAGTGGAAAAGGTCTTTAACCTTTGGAGATATGGTGACCCCCCAAACACACAAGTCCACTTTGAAGGGTAATGTGAAGGGCAAAATTTAGTCCTTAGTTCGTCTGAGGTGGTGGAGTTAATCATTGCTTCTTTTGATATGGTCAAAAGGTTTATTTTGTATTGCTTCAAATTCTGTATGATCTTAGACTTTTTGGATTGATATTTCAGGATTGGTTGAAGGTTGTATGTGGAACATTTCGTAAAAACCTAAATTTAAAAAATAATACATCCACAGTGGTTTTAGAGGGCGTGCAGAATGAAAATACATTTAATAAAATGTACATTTAAAAAGGGCACAACAAGGATGTTATGTGTCCATCTACCAGCCAGTAGTGGCCGCAGGTTGCAGGTTGACAGATACGGTTTCTATGATCCAACTATATGGTCGGTACAGCTCGGCTGGTACTGGGAAGAATGGTGGAATCAGCAAGTCCAGCAGCTGCTTCAGAGTCCCACAGATATTGTTATCCGTCTCAGGAGAGGCTTCAGCTCTGACTGGACTGGGCTGCTATTTTCTGGATTCCGTCTATACTCTGGTGGGTAGCTGGCTAGCTTTAGCCAACAGCTGAACCAGAGCTGAAGTGAATTAGAATAAGTTTTATTTACAAAGGGTTTCAGCCATTAATATTATAAAGTGTCATAAAATGTTTAAAAGATTAAAAAGCGTCAAGATAAGCCTTTAAATGACTAACATAATTAATATATAATATAATATAACGGTTAATATTACTTTTCTTTGTATTTACTGATGTTACTCAGGTCTTTTGATTTGTTTCTGTGTCTTACCAACTTAGGTATGATAAAAAGAAGTGTTTGAAAAATTAATTAATTAAACTCTTAGTTAAAATTAGTTCATTGAAGAATAACAAAATGACCGGGGAGACACTTAAAATATATTTTTTACATTTTGTGATATTTCACAAAATCGATCAATATGATTATTCCTTTATCGATATTCTCTTTTTCTATATTCAATTCAATTCAATTCAGTTTATTTATATAGCGCCATTTCACAACAGATGTCATCTCAAGGCACTTTACAAAAAGAGTTATTACAATACAATGTTTAGTGTAGAAATTACAGAACCACAGAAGATTGCGTCGTGGAATTCTCAGCAATCCCTCATACTGAGCAAGCATGCAGCGACAGTGGGAAGGAAAAACTCCCTTTTAACAGGAAGAACTCCGGCAGAACCAGGCTCAGCACAAGCGGTTATCTGCCGCGACCGTCTGTGGCTTGGAGAATACATAACAGAGACAAAGAAAGAGCAATAGAACTGATGCACAAGTTTGTTGCAGGACGTGGAGAATTTTCCGTCACTGCAATGCCATCTTAGTCAGGGTCGTCAAGCAGGGCTAATCCGGAGCACCTACTATAATAGAAAACAGGTTAGTGCTTGAATTGACAGCACATCATGCAGTTGGGGAGAAGTAGGAGAGAAAGTAGGAACAGACCCTAATAATGTCCTCCAACAGCCTAGCCTAAAGCAGCATAGCTACTAACATTAACCTGTCTCCTAGCTACTAGGAGACCTGGCTACCAACACTTTGTCTGAGTCCTCCTGACCCGTGGACGGTGTAGGGCCGGTAACGGCCCCCGTCATGCCGGGGTCTTCTCGGAGTCGGGTTGTTTGAGAATGCAGCCCAAAGTGGGTGGTAAACTCCATCTAAGGCTAAATACCGGCACGAGACCGATAGTCGACAACTATCTTAAGGAAAAATAGACAGAACTGAGAGGACAGAGTTGAAGAGGGCGAGAAACGTTTAAGAGATAAACGGGTGGGGTCCGCACAGTCTGCCCGGGGGATTCAACCCGGCAGGTAATGGGCGGCCGCACTGTGCGGGAGGATCCCCTTGAGGGACCTCTCTCCGGCGCTGGCTGGCCCCTGTGGGGCACATTTCTTCCGCGGCGGTAAGCCGCGACCGGCTCCGGATCTTTACCTGGCTTACATTAATCTATCTCTACCTAGCTACTCTACCTCATCTGGTTTCTTAGGAATGGCCAAAAGGCTCACTGATGCTGGCATTAAAGGGAAAGTTCTTTTTTTTTTCAACCCGGAGCTTATTTTAAAGGGAGGGTATTATGCTTCTTCCAGGCACACAGTAGCATTCTATAGCAACTCAAATTTTTACCCTAAATCATTCTGAAAATGCTGTATGTATCAAAATACACCCTAAAGAAATTTGCCTTCTCGTCACTTCCGTATCTGACGCCTTAATATTAGCCTTAGCTTCTCTAATGGTGCATTTAGACCGCACACTTTATCTGCGTCAACCAACACTCCCAACACATGTAGTTTGAGATAAATACATTTTTAACCTGAAGCTAGCAAAGCATGTGGGTGGGCCTTTCTCTGCCGGATGTTTTAAACACTAGTGGATCAGGATTGGCTAGACATTGTCGACGTCGGGGGACGTCACTACAGTGAGACTCTCTGATTGGTTGGCGCACTGGGTCAAGTGCGTCAAGTCCGTCAAAGTTCAGTTAGCTGAACTTCTGCATTGCTTGCGTTTGCTACGTTGGCGCTTGAAATGCAAGTAATGCTTGAAAAGTTGAAGGGGAAGGGGAGGGCTGCTGGTGCAGCGGCTTGGCTGAGTAAGCTACGCTAAGTAGGAAGAGGAGATGGGTGAAAAAAATTGGAGATAGGTGGGAGCAGGCGTTTCAACACCCCCAATAACTTCCAGCAGAGACTCAATTCAGGCATGTTTTTAATGAGGCAATAACGTGTTTTCAGGTTGTTACACGTCAAAAAGTCAGCTTTTCATAATACCCCCCCGTTTAAGCAAATATTACATTAAGTTTCTCATCCAGACAACTTTGGAGCCACTTGGAGCCATTGTATCCAATCACAATCAATGTATATCCATATAATGGGAGTAAATGGGGCAGGTGTTTACTGCCTGTAATAAGGCATTATCTGCCCCCAAACTCCTTCATTTAACCATGTTTTGCTATGAATAGTTAGCAATATTCCCTTCAGTTCGGAATATTCCAGAGATGCTTTCTATTTCTACTGCCTTTTAATGTAAAACTGGGATTGCAATGATTTTGCAGGCGCCTGCCATTGCTATTGTTGTCTGCGTAGGTTACAGAAAGGGAGCCTTCAGATGCTTTACTTAGTCCAATTGATCATTCGGTTAGTGCAACTTGGAAACATGCAAACACAACCCATGTTGGTGTCTGCAGTAGCAAGTTCTTTCTAACTGAACACCGAATGTAAGTCCTGCTCAGACTAGGAGCCGAGCTGGTTGCGCAAACCATTTTGGATGTAACAACACAAACTGCTCAATTTTGTTGTAATTAACCTGCTTCTTCTATTGTCAAAGTTTATCATAGGCTCCATAAACATAAGTTCTCCTAACACAGGCCAAACTTCACCAAATGAGTTCTGTAAAATATTATAACAAGTAGCTTTAAACGTTATATCTGTAAACAATTTGATTTATTTCTATGAACCTAAAGTATATCTTTTTTTAAACCTAATGTACTTTCCTTTAATTTTGTGATAAACTCGTGTTTTTTTATGTTATTGTTGTTGGATGAAAATGACAGAGTTCCACAACGCAAAACAACGTAATTGCCTATTTATAATATTTATGCAATCACATGACTATTCGGCTCACCACGGAATGTTTGCAACACCAGAATAGACCTGGTTACATACTGTAGCGATGGGGAGCAAAGCTTGGTGGGGGGATGCTTGAAGATGGTAATGAGTTACACAACGCAAAAACAACGTAATAGAGTATTTATCATATTTATCAATTTATATATTTTATAATAAATTCTTAATTACGTTGTTGTGTAAATTATATATTAATTGTACATTACTCAAGCAATCTGTTTTAAATGTATAAGTTTGTATTATTCTGACAAATTATTGAGAAAAATTAAATGGATTTTTGTTTGTTTGTTTTTTCAGATTCATTGTGAAAATGGTGCTGTTTTGGGAATCTGTAAGGGATTAAAAATAACATTGGTAGCCTATTCATTTCGAGCATATACTAATGCAGCCATTCTCAACCTTGGGGTCGCGAGATAATTCCTGGGGTCGCCAAATCATTTTGGAAAAATATAAATGAATGTAGCTCCGACTGAACTTTAGAAGGACGACAAGTGGTTGGTCTCAAACAGGCATTTTATTACTCAAAGCCAGTTAGTGTCTGCCGTAACTAGGCAACACCAAAGCAACAACAACTAACCTGTCCACTCGTCTCATATAACAACTCACAATAACAACAGAATAGACATGGTTACATACTGTAGGGATGGTCACGAAAGCTTGGTGGGGGGATGCTTGGAGATGGTACTGTTCTTTAGGAGGTGTGAATGATCTGGAGTCTATGGTGTGTTGTTAAGTTGGGGGATGCATTCAGGATGATCATCAGCGAGTACAATAGGTTAGCCAGACAGTGTTGTGTGACTATTAAATGTGTGAATGTGTAAGCCCTGTTCAGAAAATTTCTGCCCTTTAGGCCCAACGTTACATTACAAGTTCCTAAAATCTTACAAAATTATATATATATATATACATATAGCGGCAAAATTATTTTTAGACTTTGATATATCCTTTCAATCCTATGAACAGTCAACGTTTCATCCAGTAAGAAAGCAGAGAATGCTCTATGAGATGCAACATGGCGGCGCTCCGCTCTCAACTAGTGTTTGGTTATGTTCAGTCCGTCCACAAAATTATTGCTTTACTCTATAGAAACATTTGACTTGTATTAACTTATAGTTTACTCCATTTAATATGTACAAGAGCTGGGGAAAGATGACAAACTGGAGCGGCTCAAACGGAAAAAGTCCACTGCCTCAAATTATAAAGGAGCGGGTCCACCAACAGGTTTCAAAGCGCTTCCCTAACCTGTCTGGGGACCATTGGCAAAGAGTCAGAAACAAAATAAATGAGAGACTGAGAAGTCCCCACAAGACTGACCCTGAGGCACAGCGCCTTGGCTATTGCCGTTAAAAAAAACGTTCAAAATGTGATTATTTTTTTTTTTTGGTTTGCTGTGTTGTGTGAAATTTGCTAGTTTAAATAAAAATGGAAGAAAAAAAAGTTATAGCTTCACAGTTTCATTTATTATTAATGGTAGATGACCATTATTAGTCACAGGTAAATCACATCTGTGAATCACACGTTGATTCAGAGTAGAGCTGTAATCTGGCCTTAAAAGTTGGAGACTGACTGGATGAAAATTGCGCTAGTGGACAAACTGTTTTAAAAAACTAACAAAAAACTATCAGGTTTTTAAGTGGTTGGGAAAAAACTGTAATTTATAAATATTACCCCGGCTACAAAGACTCATATGTCTATATAGTACTTTCCTGCAGGACTACGAATCCATGCGTTAGAAAAACTGGCACCTGTTTTCAATTTACTGGACAAATGTTTGAAACTCCGGTCAAAAGGACCTGTTACCTGAAACTTAAAATTATAAATGAATAAGAATAATTTCAAGGCATGTTGATTTATAACCTTTTTTTTTTTTGTCTGCAGCTATATGAAGCTTTAACCACTTGCTTCTGTTGCGTAAAAGTCTGTCTCGCCTGTGTGAGTCTCTGTTTGAGCTCTCATCGCTTGCTCTAGATTTCAGGAGATTTTGTCTGACTTGTGGCCATCAGGGAGCTGCTATATAAATGCAGGAGACTTCTGCAACTTGAAACTTGGGATAATAGTGCATTTACACTTCAGTATTTTCTGTGAGAGCGCAACGCAGCAGTCGAAGCATGTTTTCTGTTTTGATCTGAGATGGGTGGGTCTTCCACATCGTGACACATGCGGTGTGCCTGCAACATCTTAACAGGTATTGTCGGAATAATGTTAGTGGCCCACTGCAGCACTTTATTACAGTATAAATGATCGCGCTGAGATGATCAGCTGACCACTAAAGCCCGTCCTGAGACCGTGGACAATGATAGAAATTAAGCCCGAACCTGGCCAGGTTCCCTAACCCTATGAAACCCAAAAAGTAGTCTAATTGTCTACAGTACTGTCATCCGTTTCACATTACAGAGCACTCTTATGCTATAAAACTACTGTATCTGGGTATAAGACTACAGTGGTAGGCTATTTGAACCCTGAGTTTCTGAGTTACATTCAAACTTAGGCTACATACACACCAGCAAAGCATAGAGGAACAGAAAGGGGAACATTTTTTAATGACATTTATATAGGCTACCCTGAGTCTGATACATCAATAAATCATTAACATTAAAATCACTGCTCCTCCCCATGGACAAAAGAGGCATTGCAGCTGGTTTTCACTGAGGCTCCTTGGGGCGAGGCCTCACTGAAGACGTCATAGCGGGGGATTACATTACCACCACGGACCTGTCAGGGACCTTTGACGGATCAGGCACGTACCAGTCAAGGACCAATCATGGAAACATGAGAACTTTTAAACTGCTACTACTGTAGTATATATCTTGGTCTATGGGCTTCCCAGGGAAAAAAAGTTCAGGCTCAGGATTTTTTTTTTACTATCACCCCTGTATTTTAACACATTTGCATGCTACAGCACTCATTTCCATTCGGTGTAGTTTACATTTTGGGAACCCTTTGTGTTTCTCACGGTTTTTCTTGG
Organism: Apricaphanius iberus; assembly: GCA_028564705.1. Classification (NCBI taxonomy): domain Eukaryota; kingdom Metazoa; phylum Chordata; class Actinopteri; order Cyprinodontiformes; family Aphaniidae; genus Apricaphanius; species Apricaphanius iberus. Next base: position 14,105 of record JAPXFQ010003004.1, read on the forward strand.
CATGCATAGGTCTCGCTAGCTCGTTAGCTTAGCTTTATAGGGGCTGTGGCTACTTCTCTCTCTTCTCCTTCTACTATCTCTGTGGCTCTTCTGTGTCAGATGTTTAGTTACTCCCCCGCATAATTTAGTGATAATGGTAAGTGTAATAAATGTAGCATTTTTGTAGCTTTGGAGGTGATGGTTTCAGACTTAGAAGCTCCACTCCGTGCTGTTGTGAATCCAGTAGATAGCTGACAAGGCAACAAGGACAGAACCACCTAGTGGTCCTCCAACATAACCCACGGAGCTGGGATCTCAGGCCGACTGGGTGACGGTATGTAGAAAGCAAAGTTCTAAGTCCCAGCCCAAAGGGCACCACCAACCTCTCCGTGTTGCTGACAGAAAAGCATACCCTGGTAATTGGCAGCTCGATAGTCCGAAACGTGGGATTAGAGACACCATCGACCATTGTCAAATGTTTTCCAGGGGCCAGAACAGGCGACATTAAATCCCACCTGAAACTGCTGGCTAACGATGAGCGTAAATGCAGTAAGATTGTTATTCATGATGGCGGTAATGACACCTGGTTACGCCAATCAGAGGTCACTAAAATTAGTGTTGCTTTGGTGTGTAAGTTTGCTAAAAAGATGTCGGACTGTGTAATCTTTTCTGGTCCCCTGCACGATTGGACCAGTGATGACATTTTTAACCGCATGCTGTCATTTAATCGATGGTTGTCTGAGTCGTGTCAAGAAAAAAACATGGGTTACATTGATGAATGGAAGACCTTTTGGGGAAATCTAATTCTGTCAGCGTTAGATGTTGTTTTGGTTACATACATTATTCCCTTTCTAATACTAGTTTGTAGACTCCGTGATTTAGAATAGTTGGGATGTTGACACAGTGAGTTGGCTGTAAGGTTAATCTATTGTATTAATAAACCCTGTTATATTTTAAAAAGGAGATCCTCTGTTTTATTTGGTTTGTGTGATACTGTTAAAGCATCAGACTCACTTGTTTTGAAAGAGACTGAGTTTGTCTGTATCTCATTAACATTATCCTAAATTGTCAGGAAGAGTGCCCCAGTTTAGATGTTATTAATAAATTCATTAATTGAATCTCATCAATAGTTGTATTAATATTATGTTATTATTCATAATTATTGCTGTTGATGTAAACCAGACAAATTGGATGTACATCATGCAATTTTCAATCCAACAAGTATAAATAACATGATTTAACAAGTTTACCATTTAAAAACATGGACTTAGGACAGTCCTCTTTTGGCATGTGGATGTGAAGCAGCATTAGTTTTTGCCCAGAAAGCACTCCCAAATCAACACCATCCTACCCTCTGAGTGTGTAGTTCTTTAAAAAAAGGGTAGAGTTTTATGAATTAGAATGAATAAGAATGAATAAGAATTGCGTTCAGCCCTGGTGGATGGAATTTCACACTAAATTACTGATTACTGACCCACATTATGTATGAAAATATGTCAATGGAAACATACACATTTCCCTTACCTCAATACTGTAAAACAGGAGTGCCTGTCATCGCGATCCCATAGCCTCCTGACCACCCCTGCGAAGTATGTCGAATGTTTCTCTCTGGAAAAGGTATAAAAGGCAAGGCAAGGCAATTTTATTTGTATAGCACACTTTAACTCAAGGCTATTCAATGTGCTTTACATGATTAAAATTGGAACACAGCATAAATCAATTTAATGATTAAAATACAGAAAGCAATTACAATAAGACAGCTAGAAAATTTCAGGAAATTTAAAGAGGGCCGGCCACAGTGTGCGTAGTCACTACCAACCCCAATAAGAGATTCTGTTGACAAATTCAATAAGGTTATTACCATATAGGAATGTGTATTACTGTATTGTATTGTGTAGTGCTTTGTAGTACTGTATTGAATTCAATTCAATTCAATTACTTTATATAGTGCCATTTCACAACAGATGCCATCTCAAGGCACTTTACAAGAAGAGTTATTACAATACAATTTTTAATTTAGGAATTAGAGAACCACAGAAGATTGCATCGTGACTTTTCAGCAATCCCTCACACTGAGCCAGCATGAAGCGACGGTGGAGAGTAAAAACTCCCTTTTAACAGAAAGAAACCTTCAGCAGAACCAGGCTCAGCACAAGCGGTCATCTGCCGAGACCATCTGGGTTTGGAGAAGGCAGCAGAGACACAGAAAAAACAACAGAACTGATGCAGAAGCAGGAATTGGTAGCCGGACGTGGAGAACGTTCCTCCATTGGAATGCCATCTTTGCCAGGGTCGTCAAGCAGGGCGGGTCAGGAGCACCTACTGTAGGAAGAGACTAAGAGAAAACAGGTTAGTGCTTGAATTGACAGCACATCATACAGTTGGGGAGAAGTAGGAGAGAAAGTAGGAACTGACTCTAATAATGTCCTCCAACAGCCTAGCCTAAAGATGCTAAGCTATTAACATTAACCTGTCTCATAGCTACCAGGAGACCTAGCTACTAATACTCTCTACCTGGCTTACATTAATCTATCTCTACCTAGCTACTCTACCTCTTCCTATGTCTTCCTAGCTTTTGACACTCTACCTGACTACTAACATTAACCTGTCTCTTCCTAGCTACCCTGTCTCAAACTGTAAGCTTTGTCAAAGAGGAAGGTTTTATGCCTAGTTTTAAAGACAGACAAGTTGTCTGCTTCACGAACCAACCCTGGGAGCCGGTTCCATAGGAGGGGAGCCTGATAGCTGAAAGATCTGCCACCCATTCTACTTTTAGAAATCCTAGGAACTACAAGTAAACCTGCAGTCTGAGAGCGAAGGGCTCTGTTAGGAACATATGGAACAATCAGGTCTCTTATGTTTGATGGAGCTTGATATTAACAGCTTTATATGTCAGAAGGAGGATCTTGAATTCTATTCTAGATTTTACTGGGAGCCAGTGAAGAGAAGCTAAAACAGGGGAAATGTGATCTCTTCTTTTAATATTCATCAGAAGCCTAGCAGTAGCATTTTGGACTAACTGAAGACTTTTAATTGTATTCTGTGGACTACCTGATATAAAGAGTAGCACTCTGTAGTACTGTATTGTACCATGTAGTAATGTGTAGTATTGTATCATACATTGTAGTACTCTGTAGTACTGTATTTTACCATGTAGCACTGTGGAGTACTTTGGTGTGCCATGTAGTAGTGTGTAGTACTCTACTGTACTTTCTATTACTGTATTGTACCGTGTAGAACTGTATTGTAACATGTAGTACTGTGTAGTACTGTATTTGACAATGCAGTACAGTGTAGTACTGTATCTGATCATGTAGTACTGTGTAATGCTGTGTTTTACCATGTTGTACTGTGTAGTACTGTGTAGTACTGTATTGTACAATGTAGTACTGTGTAGTACTGTATTTTACCATGTAGTACTGTGTATTACTGTATTATACCATGCTGTACTGTCTAGTACTGTATTGTACCGCTTAGTACTGTGTAGTACTGTAGTGTACAGTGTAGTACTTTATTGTGTAGTGTCGTACTGTGTAGTACTGAATTATACCATGTTGTACTGTACTGTACCATGTAGTACTGTGTAGTACTGTATTCTACCATATAGTACTGTGTAGTACTGCACTGTATCATATAGTACTGTGTAGTATTGTATCATACACTGTAGTATTATGTAGTACTTGATTTTACTGTATGCGATGTAGTACTGTATTATACTATGTAGTACTGTGTAGTACTGTCCTTTACAATGTTGTACTGTGTAGTACTGTATTGCACCATGTAGTACTGTGTAGTCCTGTATTTTAACATGTAGTACTGTGTAGTACTGTATTGTACCATGCAGTAATGTGTAGAACTGTATTTGACCATGTAGGACTGTGTAGTACTGTAGTGTACCATGTAGTGCTGTGTACTACTGGATTGTACTGTGTTGTAATATATTGTACCAAGTAGAACTATGTAGTACGGTATTTGACAATGCAGTACAGTGTAGTACTGTACTTGATCATGTAGTACTGTGTAGTACTGTATTTTACTATGTTGTACTGTGTAGTACTATATTGCACCATGTTGTACTGTGTAGTACTGTATTGTACCGTGTAGTACTGTATTGTAACATGTAGTACTGTGTAGTATTGTATCATACAATGTGGTACTCTGTAGTACTATATTTTACCATGTAGTACTTTGGAGTGCTTTTGTGTGCCATGTATTACTGTGTAGTACTGTAATGTACCACGTAGTGCTGTTTAGTACTGTATTTGACCATGTAGTACTGTGTAGTACTTTATTTTACCATGTAGTACTGTGGAGTGCTTTTGTGTGCCATGTAGTACTGTAATGTACCACGTAGTGCTGTTTAGTACTGTATTTGACCATGTAGTACTTTGTAGTACTGTATTTTACCATGTAGTACTGTGTAGTACTGTACTATACCATGTAGTACTGTATTTTACCATGTAGTGCTTTGTAGTACTGTATTGTACCGTGTAGTACTGCATTTTACCATGTAGTACCGTGTAATTCTGCCAAAGAAGTTTGTGTTAAGTTTTGGTGGTCTTTATATGTTTGCAAATATGACTTTGTTTGGTTCATTTGTTTCAGTAACTAAATATTCAAAGGTGCTGAATTTGCCAAGTGATACGTTTTTGAAGTTTAGTGATTGATAAAAAATTGTGACAAGACCACCACCCCTTTTTTTTTCCTGGTCTCATTAATGAAGTGATAATTAGTTTGGCAAGTCTCTATTAATACAGTTTGTTCTGTATTTTCGTATAGCCAAGTATCTGAGAGAAATAGAGCATGTATATCATGTGCGATGATGTAATCATTGATAAGTAGTGATATTCCTGGTAGTGATCTTATGTTTTGTATAGCTGCATTAACATTTCTTTCCGAGAGATTTAGAGATTATGTTTGCATGATATTATATTCAGATTTATTTCAGTGAATGAGAGATCATTTTTGCAAGGTATTATTTTTAAATTCTGTACTGCTCGGTTATTTGTAGTTTTAGTGTGTGAACATCTCTTATGTATAATATCCGTATTTTACTTTCAAAGTGAAAATGAGTGTGAGAATGAGAATGAGAATGACCGAAAACCTCCTCCTAGTGGGTAGTGTGTCTGGTAACAGTGTCCGGTCGGTATCAGATATCTGGTATGGTGAGTTCAATTGGGGAGCCACAATGTCTATAACTCCTGTTTGGGTGTGGCTTTAAAAGCAGGATTCCTATTTTTCCTGAGTCTGAACGGCATTAGAACATTTCTAGAATGGTGAGCCTGTTATAGAGTTAGAAGTTGACGATGGGTTGGATCTGTTGCTGGTCTTTTTTGTTAGCTGGTGTGTTGATTGGATCTGCTGTTTTAGGGAGCATTTTCTGTTGAGTAGAATCTGCATGTTCGGCGAAGTCAGCTGACTGACCTGATGTGTTTCCACACAGAGGTGCTGGAACTCTTTGTTTCTTTTGAAGGTCATCTGACGGCGTTGTTGCACAGTCAGCTGGTACTCTCTTTCTCTCCTTTGACCAACATATTGCAGCACACTCAATAAAAGAAGCAGGGAGATTTGATTCAGTTTAAAGGATTTAATAATTAAATTGTTCACGCAAAACTACAAATTGAGTTCAATCTTCGCTAATTCGGTTCCTGCTAACGGCTACGCTAAATAGCTAAGCTGCAATGCTTTGTAAACAACCACCACGTCACCAAAAGGCTTCCCTTCACGTCCTTACACCGCACGCACCCGGGCGAGCAGAGCGCAGGACAAGAGGAAAAATAAAAGGTGCGTCGCTTATCGATAACGGTAATTTAACCAGACCATGCATTCACCTCTATATATAAAAAGGGAGGCCGTGTGTCAATACTACTAGCCTGTCGGCTAATAAAGGATCATAACATTCAGACAGAGGCGGAATGGAAATCTAACATCTGTCTTGTGCTTGTCTCTACTGACACATTTCGGTGCATGGAGCTCAACACAGAATAAACGTGAAAATCAAACACTGCTTCGCTTACAGAAAAAAAAACACAGAGTAAACTTTAGCACAATACATTAAACAGTTCAAAACAAGGACATGCATGCACACTTAATCTAAATCGGCTCCAACCCAGATTTAATTAAAGAATGAAACAATCTTACTTTCTTTAACGATCAGAGCTGGACGTTGAACGTGTGTGTGGGGGGGTATTGGATTCCAAAAAAAAAGGGGGAAAAAAGTCCATTCAATAGAGCCATGCAGAGGAGGCGGGCAAACGCTGACCCGATCAGTGTTTGTAGAGTAACGCTTGTGAGCAGCTGCGACCCGCGGTGCGTGCGGGGCGAGAGAGAGGATTTAGCTCAAGCAGGTTTTTAAACGAAATCGGGCGGTCTACGCACTACGATCCAAAAAAGGGGGAACAGAGAGGGAACGAAAAACATTCTCAAAGCGACCTTTCCTTAGCCATGATTTGGCTGGAAGATAAAGACGTGGTCTCTGCAACTGCTTCAAAAGTCGGTGGCTTCAGGAGGCGGCGTTGGAATAGTAGTCAATGCAGTTTGAGGTCTAAGGCAAGAGTTGGTGGGATTGACCAGTTGGAGCTGGCCAATGGCTTTGAGAGCCTTGGAGGAGTGCGGCTGGTTTAGCGCTTGGACCAGTGAGATTTGAGAACCTTGGCTGGCTAGATGCTCAGACCAATGAGCTTTGAGGATAACTGCTGGTTTTTGAGAAAGGCTGTGCTGGCTCTTTTAGGGAGGCAGCGGCTTGGCCGACGTAGGGGCTGCTGGGAGACTGAATTAATCATATTTAGTTTTTTTTACTGGCTGAAACAACATATTCCTTCTTCAGCCTGACGGCATCCCTCACCACCCGTGTCCACCAGCAGCAGGCACCAACTGCCCTGTGGCCACAGTTCCGGTCAGTCGAATATGGAGGCATGGAACATGGCCCACTCGGACTCAATGTCCCCCGCCTCCACCGGAATGTGTTCAAACTTGTGCTGAAGTTGGGAGTTGAAACTCCTTCTGACAGGAAACGCCACCAGATGTTCCCAGCAGACCCTGACAACACGTTTGGACCTGCCAGGTCTCTCCTGCATCCTCCCCCACCATCGGAGCCAACTCATTACTTGGTAGTGGTCAGTGGACACCTCCACCCTTCACTTCATGAGTGTTCAAAACATGCGGCCGCAGATCAGATGAAACAACAGCAAACCTTGCACAACATCTCTGGCTTCTTCCCCACCAGAGAGGAGAGCCAAGGTCCCCGCCTTCGGCTACCGTCCATTCTACATTGCATCCGACCCATGAGGCTCTTCCCACAGACGGTGAGCTGATGCGACGGGGGTGCTCATGTTGCCTCTTTGGGTGGAGCCAGGCCCCATGGTTAAAGGATTAAATCCCTCCACCACCATACGGTGGCATCCTAGAGAGTGGCTCTTAAATTAAATGTTATTACATTAAGAATGTCAAGGACACTGCTAATTTTGGATTATTGCACTTCCCATTGGGGGGGTGGACTAGACAAACTCAATGACTCAATGTCTTATGCATGTAACACAACATCAACAACTTGCATTTAACATGTTAAAGAGTATTTGACAAGAAAGGGGTACTTAAATGTCACTGGCAAGGCTTAACATATTTTTGTTAATAACTTTCTCACTGACACTGCAGGGTTAGGAAAATGAAACAATAAAAATATACCACAAAAGCAGAAAAGTGCATCACTTTTACCAGTATTGGCTCACAGTGGCTGGCATAAATCATACAATATCCTTAATGAGCAGCCAACATTTTTTTAACCCATATAAACATGCTTCTGAATAGTCTTTACTAAAACGTTTTGGATCATGGTTCCATTCCAGCAACCCGGTGGGCCTGTCTCCATACACCAGATTTGTGCACCCACCCATATTCGTGGCTATTTGGAAAAAGTATCTTTATGGAATTTCTCAATTTATTGTGAGACGTAAACATCCGTATCTTCCCCTCAGCTTGCTTGGCTATAGATGGAATGCAAGTTTGGCCCTGTCATGAGTAATATCCTGTTGTTTCACGGAGCGGAGGACAAACTCTCTGTCCTGGAATTTGAGAAAGCGGACAAGGACAGCTCTGCTGTGATTGGGGATTGCAGGGGCCAGATAACAGTTTGCAATCTCCAGAATAAAGGATCTGTCGACATCAGAGCCCAACCACTGGGGCAGCATGTCATGAATACAGTCCAATAATAGTTGTTTACCGTCCTCTCCTTTTTTAAGACCAAATAGCTGAATATTTTTTCTTTCTATCATTTTGCTCGTGGTCCTATGCCTTTTCTTCCACCTAAGTATGTTTGTTGCTGCTGCCACTGCCGCCTCGGCCTTGTCCACTGGCTCCTCCACTATGCTAGCTTTGGCCTCATTAATGCATCTTTTGTAAGCTGTCATTTCTCATTTAATTTCCCTATTTTAACACTGAGATGAAGCTTACCAGCCCCACTAGTTGGCTGTTGATTCCATCCATCTTTGACCCGAAATCGGACCTTAGGCTTTACGATTTTCAGCTTCAACCACCATTTTAGTCTCAGTTAGTCTCAGTATTTTTAGTTGTCAGTGTAGTCCTCCTGCTCCATGAGCTTGTTTAGCAAGCTTTGGTAAAGGTCTTCTACTTTTCTCTTCTACTACTCCAGTTGTATTATTTGCTGTTATTTGGACTGTTAACTTTGTTTTCTCAGTGTTCTTTTTCTCCAAAGAACCTACACCTAGTCTGGTATCCTGCTCAGCTGTGATGCCTTGTTGGAGGGAGGTATCTTCTGTAATGATGCTCCCTGTAACTGAACATCCTCCATGTCCTGTTATCTATATTTTTTACTTTATTTAATATAGAAAGTAGTCTTACATCAAGTCCTTTTGTTCTTTTTGTGTCTTTGCTCTGTCTTCTCAAATCCCCAGTTGGTTGTGGCAAATGGCTCCTCATACCCAGCCAGGTTCTGGTGTAGTGGCCTGGATTTAGGTTTGAAAGTGTTATATATACGGGGGGGGGGGGTTATCCAAGAAGCCATGAAACGTGAGGCTGTTTCCATCCATGAGGAACATGTGATATTTTGCTAAAACTTGCCTTAGACCTGGGTCAGATGACCCCCAAAAACTCTGGGAAGATTAATCTAGCTAACAAATGGTTGTTTGGAACTTTCAGAGAAACCTCTGTTTGCTTTCCAAAAAATACTTGCGTCATGCAACGCACCAACTCTGTGTGCTAAATTAGTAGAGAGGTTCATGTTCTGTAGAACAGAAGGATGTAAAGGTTTTGGTGGTAAGTTGAATGTAATTATCCAGTGACAGGGATGTATGTTCAATAAAGATGACCGCTCAGGCTGAGTATTTTGGATCAAGAACAATGTGAGTCTTCTTTATTTAATTGCTTAATTACAAACTTTTTGAGCATCAACACTGGTAATGCTGGAGATTTCTTTCTGTTAAAGAGGGGTTTTCCCTTTCCATTGTTGCTACATGCTTGCCTGTGGTTTAGTCTGTATCACGGGGGCACAACTGCCAGTCAATAAATCGATGCAATCTGCTGGGATTCGTAAAACTGAAAACTTTTTAAATGATTGCAAAGTTTTAATCACTGAAGTAAAGTGACAGAAAGAGATTTGAAATATCTGTTGTTAATTGCCGCTATATAAATAATGTGAATTTAATTAAATTGATTTGAAATGTAATCTAATTTCTGCTAAAAAAGGCACAAAAAAAAGGTTTTTGATGCCAAATTAGAAAAATTGCCTCGAGTGTGTTTAATGATTTGAGTGATTTATCTCCTTGCAGTTTAGCCCAGAATTTGTGAATCTTAGGGGCTGTTTACACAACAATGTATTTCAGCAATATTGATATTTTTCTCTGCATTTTGGCCTCTCGTTTACACACCGACTGGGGGTCGAAAATGCATTTTTTCGAAACGGCTTCAAGCGTGGAGAAATCTGAAAACGCTGGGTGATTCATTGTCATGTAAACGCAAACCGTAGACTTTTAAAAATGATTACGTCACTACCAGTCACCTATGGCCTTTTTTGGACTTGTGCTCTCCGCCTTTCTTCATAAAAAAACAACAATGGCAGATCCAGGAATGATGTTACTGCTGATAGAGCTTCTGAAGTTATTTGGTCTCTCTAAGTAAAAGTTAGAGATTATGAGGCTTTTATGAGTTTTCCAACAAAAATGCATACAGTGTGTGCATCAAATAATCAATATGCTTTTCTTTAAGTGGAGGGGAACTACAAGAAGTTTGTGAACAAAGCCCGGGAGAACTAGTCGCTGGTGGGACAATTTTAAAAATAGCCTTGTTGACGAGCAGGCATGGAGAGAAAATTTCAGAATGTCAAGAGAGTCCCTGCAGGCTCCTTACATAGAGGGGCAATTGATGAACATGTGGTCACCAGTGGGAGTTTTAAAAAGGTTGCATGCACCATATACTATCGAAGGGCGACGAAGGGAGACTATGTAACACCGCAAATGCATTTGGTTTGTCTAAGCCGAATGTGTCGCTAATTGTGCGGCGGACATGCCATGCCATCACTGTCCACCTTGGTCCAAAGTACATCCAGATGCCTTTCACTGAACGTGAGACAGAAATGCGTGTGTAGGGATTTCTTCAGGCACATGCCAGAGCCACTTCACCTGCCTGCGTCCACCTCCTTCTGATATTTTTGCCCGCACAGCTTTTAGCTTTGTTGTAACTTGGGCTTTTGTGATGACCTCACCGCTGAGTGGGAACTCCAACGGTTGTCTTTGAAGATATTTCTTTAAGAAAGCTTCATGGAAATCTAAATATTTAGTCAGGCATGATTCCCAGTCAAAATTTTCCAAATATTTCACGGATGTATAGTCCCGTGTTGAATTAAGCAGTAATTCTACTTCTTCATCTGTCCACAACACAGTTGTACGCACAGAGGCTACCATTCTTTGTTATGTTGAGATGTTTCTTTTCCAGGTTGTGAGGAGGCAACCTTAAAACCCTACATAGACGGATCATACTGCCATCTAAAGGCTGGGCATATGTAGTACATCCTTTTCAATCTTGCGCTCTGTCATGTAAACGCAGTACCGTTTTCACCCGTGTATTCAAACAAACACGGCAATGTTGTCGTGTAAACAGCCCCTTACTGCTGCTTTCCCTGCATTAGGAACCAGCTTTTCTGTAGACTAATTACAAATGATATCTCACTGCTAGGTTAAGATCACCATTAGCTAAAACTAATGTGTGTGCTAGCAGCTGAAATTAGCCAATCAAGAACATTTAGATAAACTGTCCGTTTGGAAAATATCCCTTCCTTTTTGCTGAAAAGCTCACTGGTCTTCTAATGGAACAGAATCACCCAGATATTGATTGCTATGTGAAGATTACATCTGGGTTCCCCAGTGTTCGTCTTCAATATCTCTCGCTGCTTCTGCTTTTATTGAGTTTGGGCTGGTGTACAGAAACAAGACGTCATCCATGTGATATAGCCTCTACTGTGATCATCACCTGTGTGATAGGCCAGCAGTGTTAATGGTGGTCTGTATCAGGAGAATCCAAAGTGAATGGGGACGCCTTGACACGCTCTGTTTTCATGTGATGGATGTGTTTAGCGACTGCCCCCTCTGAAGAAGTTTTAGAACAGTAATTTTGCTTAATGACTGGGTAGGATTTTGTTGTAGACTGGAGAGGGAGACAAGGGCGAAGACCTCCATTACAGAAGACCCATGGTTACTATGTGAGATTCTAAGGCTACATTCCTTTATCCCCTACCTCCCTTTGCAGTAGAAAATAGACAGCAAGACAGGTGGAGACAAACTACCCTCTTATAATCCATTCAGCATTGTACCTACACCAGGGAGAATCCTCCTGCCTCTTCATCCTGTAATTATGTGCTATGGTTTCCATTTGTTCTGCACACATCCCTTTGTAGAACGGGTTCACTTGCCCTGACCCTTAACCTTCATTAGTGCTTAATCAGGCCAGTCCTTAGTTAGAAAAGGGGTGTACAGGTGAGTCAGAAGACCACAGAGAACAGCTGGGATCTTTGAAGTTTTATTAATCTTAGCAAAAGTTTAGAGTTGCCAGCAAAGATGAGTTGAGTTAAATCAACACATGATTCTCATTATCAAAAACAATTAATCTGAAAGAAATAGTGAGTGTTATTGGGAGACAAAACACCATATATGATGTTCTCAGGACATACAGTTAAACAGGATCTGTTATAGGACCAGCCAAAACTTTACATACACGTATTATCAGCTTGAGTGAGGTGTTTATTTTGGGCTTTCACTTATGAACTTTGGGAAATCATGGCCCGTTCATCCAGAAGGGCTTTTTTAACGCCAGACACTGATGTTGGCCTCATAGTCTCAGCCCTAATTCATCCAGGAGTCAGGACTTGACAGACCAGCAAACTTACCCCTCACAAAATTTTGTTATCAGTCTCTTCATGGACCTTGCTTTGTGCACTGGTGTGCAGTCATGTTGAACCAGTAAGGGGCCTTTCCCAAACCGTTCCGTCAAAGTTAGGAGTATGTACTTGTCCCAAATATTTCCACATCTAAATAATTACAAACTTGTTTCACAAGAAGTAACTCCTGGAAACAAACCTCAACACTCTAATCCTGACATCTCTTTGTAATTCTACATGTGCTACCACACAGTACTGTAAGATTAGTTAATGTTATATTGGAGTTGTAGTGGTGCCAGTTGGTGTAAATGTGGGGGAATTTTTCGACATGTCCAAGAAACTGTGGCAGTCTGGCTTATCTAGTGCTCAAATTATCTATGAGAAAGTGTTGGTAGTGTATGCTTTGGTAGAGGGCTATTATTCTTTGGTATTGTGTCTTCCTATCCCATTGAAATGAAAGGTGTGTCATGTGTATTACCATGGAATGAATAACTGCATAGTAATCCAGTACAGGTGAACAGCTGAACCAAAACGTCTGAAAACAAAAGTATTCAGTCCCAATGAAGGTTGTCATGTCAAAATACTAAAATACGGTATACCATTTTCAAGACTAACACTTTATTAAAGGCCAGTGTACCTTGTAGTTGAGTAAAAATATGATTATTACAATATTACCAAATGTACACTTCCTTAATTTGAGCAGAACAAATAATTAGGTGAGCTTTCTGCCATGGCACAGGATGAAAAACCAGATTGACAGGCCTGTGAACACGTGGAAATCTCGTCAATGTCTGCCATTTAACAGTTCAATACAGTTTATTTATATTGCGCTGATTCCCAACAGATGTCATCTCAAGGCACTTTACAAGAAGAGTTATTACAATACAATGTTTAATTTAGGAATTAGAGAACCACAGAAGATTGCGTTGTGACTTCTCAGCAATCCCTCACACTGAGCAAGCATCAAGCGACAGTGGAAAGGAAAAACTTCCTTTTAACAGGAAGAAACCTCCAGCAGAACCAGGCTCAGCATAAGCGGTCATCTGCCGAGACCGTCTGGGGTTTGGAGAAGACAGAACAGGGACACAGAAAGAGCAACAGAACTGATCCAGAAGCAGAAGTTGGTAGCAGGACGTGGAGAACGTTCCTCCACTGGAATACCATCTTAGTCAGGGACGACAAGCAGGGCGGGTCAGGAGCACGTACTGTAGGAAGAGACTAAGAGAAAACAGGTTAGCGCTTGAATTGACAGCTAATCATGCAGTTGAGGAGAAGTAGGAGAGAAAGTAGGAACTGACTCTAATAATGTCCTCCAACAGCCTAGCCTAAAGCAGCATTGCTAGTAAGATTACACTTTACATAAACAGTAATTTCAGTTCAGGAAGAAACCTACAGCAGAACCAGAACCTGGCTCAGTACAAGCGGTCATCTGACTCAAAGATTATGTATTTAAATAACAAATATGACTTCATTTAGTTTTAAGTCATAGTGTAGCAAAGTAGTAGTGCATGTGATTGCTTAACAGTTAGCATTTATTTGTTTTAATGTGAGGCTCTGTGGAGAAGAAATCATTTAAGGTCGATAACAGTTTGAATATGGAACATTTTTTCTTAAAACCTATCTATTGAAAAAGTTATATCTCCCCTGGTCGTTTAGAGGTGTGCTTAATTAAAGTACAACATTTCTTTTAAAAGTTATATTTTAACTAAATACATAATAAAATATTTCTTTTTACGGGAACGATACTGTTTATTTTTACGTATCCCAACCAATGTGGGGTGCCATTTCGGAGCAGCCACGCTGCTGTGTCTGAACTAGTGGATGGACACCCGATCCGAACCCAACGGTACCTGACGGGCCGGGTTCGGACAGATATTGAGAAAGGATACTCGGGTTCGGGTTGGGCACGGTCACATCAGAAGAGGGAGGGTGAAAACCCCCTTCTCCATCCAGGCTCTACCATAGAACTAGCAGTGTGTGAATTGAGAAAAAAGCGGGGGGGGTTATTTATTTTATTTTATTTACTTTTTACTCATTAAAATAACAACAGGCTTGTATATTTATAGAGAACATCACCAAGGGGAGAGTGGAGGATACACCATCTCAGCCTCTGAAATAACATCCATAGACAGGAATAAAAACGTATTGTTGACTTTGACCCATATTTTGTTGTATTCATTTTTTCATTTTTTTATATTTTGATTTGAAATATTTTTATATAAAATAAACGTATTAGTACAAATTAGTCCTTACCCTGTAAGATTTGTCGCTGGACATGTTGCTCGCTGGTCACAGCTACGAACCTGGCATCTGCACGGCTTAAAATTTAACTTTTGTTGTTGCAACTACAATCTCGACACACTAGAAGTCGCTTTAGTGCCCATGTTCAATATTCAATCTTTAAGGTCATCATTAATGAAATAACCTGACAGAACAAAAAGATCAGACCTTCTAAAATAAAAAGAAATACCACTGATCTTGCTCAGTTTCAGTCTTTTAAAAAAAACAATAAAAAAACTCAATAAGGTTCTTTTGCTGAATGAACAAATTTCTCAGCAGGTTCTGCATAAGTGCTTTTTCAGAATGTCATACACTGCTCTATGATTTTTAGCTCAGGAGCAACAAATATTGGATAATCTGCTACCGTACCTAACAACAGCCCAGGAAAATCAACTCGGTTCAATTGGTTTCTTCTTCTTCTGGTGCTGTCTGGAGCTTGCCCTACAAATATTGCCACCAACTGGTAGAAAGGTGTTGGAAAGGCCTTATACACATCATATATATATATATATATATATATATATATATATATATATATATATATATATATATATAGTACAGACCAAAAGTTTGAAGTTGTAAGTATCTCTGGGAAAACCTTCAATACTGTTCGAAACCATCTCTGGTAACTACCTCTGGGAGCTCAAGAGAATGCAAAGCAGTAATCAGAGCAAAGGGTAGCTACTTTGAGGAATCTAAAATATAACACATGTATTCAGTTATTTCACCCTTTTTGTTTAAGTACATACAGTAATTCCATACATCATGTGTTCATTCATAGTTTTGATGCCCTTAATTGAGAATCTACAATGTAGTCACTTTTGGTCTGTACTATATATATAAATACAGTATGTATATATGGAGAAATAAGTGGCTATGCACAAATAAAATATTTTGATTCACAGCGCATTACCACAGCATCCCAGTTGCCATGGCAACTCAGATTCACTCCAACACCCGGAGTCCCTTAAGTAAAAATTTTTATTCACTTGGCAGCCTTGAAGTTTCCACTGAAAGAAAGAAAACAAAATGAATCAGGATTCTCAGTTTGTAAATATTGTCATCAGAAATGTGATTAAAAAAGCCTTGCCTTTATGCAACAACAGATTTGTGAAGGCTTTTCACTGCGACTGCCTAAAACAAGATGACATCACCAGCAGACTCTTGTCTTACGACTGCAGTCAGACTCTTTCTTGTTCTGCAGGGTGTGTGCATTGGTGAGAGAACAAGATTAAATGAGTGGGTATAGGTTGGAACTGCAGAGTCACAGTCATGTTAGGTCCTGAGACTGTAGAAAAACTGTGACTTAATAGAAGGAACATTTTGGTGACTGCTTTAGTTTTGTCAGGAAAGTCATTGTAAGCAGCAGAAAACAACATTGGTTGTCCTTTGTCACATCCATTCTCATGTTTATTTTAGCATGTTGAAGTGCAAAATAAAATAATTCAGTACTGAGAGATGGTCCTGCTTCCAGCCTTACTTGCTTACTCTCCACAGGGGTCTAGTGTTCACACTAAGCAGCCTTTAATGTATTTTAACAGTAACTCACATATCGGACTTGGACCCTGCCAAACCAATCTCATACCTGTCATTATCAGCAGAGAGCGATCAATCAAAAATAAATCTAGGAAACACAACGTCATTAATCTCAAACAGCTACCAAAAACCTCAACCTCAGTAAGTCACAGTTCTTCCAACTCCAGCCACTGGTAATATGGCTCTTTTTAATGTTCGCTCTCTGCAGAACAAAAGTTTGATTATAAACGACCTGATCTTTGATTTTAATCTTCAGTGTTTATTTTTGGCTGAGCTCGGATGCCCCCGTCGTTCTCACAGAGGCTTCCCCAACGGATTTTAATTTCAACTGTTCAACGAGGAATCGAAAAATGGGAGGGGGGACTGCTTTTATAAGTTCATCAACACTTTTAGCAAAACCTGTTTTATTTGATAATTTTAAGACTTTTGAATATACTGCAGCCGCTTTTAGCATTCCTCAGATTTTATGTGTCACTGTTTACAGGCCTCCTAAACAGAGTGCACCTTTTATTAAAGAGTTTGCAGAGTTTTTATCAATTTTGCACAAATCATTTGACAGGATTATTTTAGCTGGTGATTTTAATCTCCACGTGGATAACCTTTTAGACCCTTTAGCCACAGATTTTTTAAACATTTTGAATTACATGGGTTTTACTCAACATGTCACGCAGCCAACTCACAACAGAGGACACACCCTGGACTTGGTCATCACGTTTGGTCTGTCCACCAGTGTGTCCTTTGTTGTCGACTTGGCAGTGTCTGACCATTATTGCGTGTTTTTGAACATCACCAGCGTTTTTCGGGGGGGGTCCTCTGTGAGAACTGTAAGGAAGCGTCATCTAACCCTGGAAGTGGCTGCTGGTTTTCTTGATGCTTTTAACAATATCTCTCCAAGTAACGTCTCCGCCCATTGTAATTTTATTGTCAATGATTTTAACAGGAGTCTTGATGCAGCTCTTAATCTGCTTGCTCCACTCAAAACCAAAAATATACAGACAAATCATACATCACCTTGGAGAAACAAAAACCTAAAAAAACAAAAGAGAAATTGCAGCGTGGTTGAGAGGAGATGGAGGAAAAATAAGATAATAAATCATCAGATATATTCAGAACTATTAAAAGCATACAATAATGCTGTAAGATATTCAAGAAACACATAATTTTCCAACTTTCTCTCAGACCATAAAAATAATCCTAAAATTATTTTCTCAACAATCAATTATATTGTCAACTTCACCTCAAATTCAATTCAGAAACCCCCCTCAAACGCTCTCTGTGAGGAGATTGCAGCCCACTTCAGAGGGAAGGTAGACACCATCAGATGTAATATTTTATCCTCCCAGCGTAAGATGGCTTTAGACAAATCTGAGAGTGTGTGTCTACCTGAGGAAACACAGGACAGTTTTTTTCCTGGTCAAAGGTGAGAGTCTAGATAAGGTTTTGTGTTATAAATTATGGAATTTATGGATCCTTTAGAGATGAGATTTTAACTCTGATGAGTTGCTCATTTCAGACTGGGGTCTTTCCTGACGTTTTTAAACGGGCGGTGGTGAGACCCCTGTTGAAGAAGAGCAATTTAGATTTGAATGATTTAAACAACTTCCGACCGGTATCTAACTTACCATTTTTAAGCAAAATTTTAGAAAAGCCTGTTTTAACTCAATTTAATGATTTTATCAACACTCATAATGTCCTAGAGAAATTTCAGTCTGGTTTTAGGGTGAACCACAGCACAGAGACGGCCCTTCTGAAGATTTGATATGATCTTAGAGTACATTATGATGCACCGAAGGGTGACAGTGTTGGTTCTACTGGATCTAAGCGCTGCCTTTGATGCAGTAGACCACACCACTCTTTTAAACGGTTTGAAACAGATTGGCCTCTCTGGTGCTGTTCACATATGGTTTACTTCGTACTTCACAGACAGGACTTTTATGGTGAGTTTGGATACCTGTTCCTCTAGGGTCCACAGCATCGCATTCAATTTTGGGCCCTGTGCTTTTTAACCTCTATATGCTCCCTCTTGGCAGTGTCATCGGGAGACATGGGTTGAATTTCCACAGTTATGCGGACGATACAACGTATATCTCCATGTCTCCTGATGACACACGGCCAATGGATGCACTTTTTAACTGCATTTTAGACATTGAATCCTGGATGGCAGAAAACTTTCTCCAGCTCAACCAGGACAAAACTGAGGTTTTAGTTATCGGTCCTGAAGCTCAGAGAGAAACTTTTACCAAAACTACAATCAATGTCTTTCAATCCATCTTCACAAGTGAAGAACCTGCGCGTAATCTTTGACTCTGAGCTGACTTTTATCCCTCATTAAAAACCTAACTAAAATAGTTTTTTATCATCTGAAGAACATTGCCAGAGTCCACCCCATTCTCTCTCGGGCCAATACGGAGACGCTAATGCATGCTTTTATCACCAGTAGAATTGACTATTGCAATGGTCTTCCCAAAAAGAGGATTTCAAGCTTACAGCTCTTACAAAATTCAGCAGCTCGTGTCCTGATGAAGACCAGGATCACTGCATCGGCTCCCCGTATCTTTCAGGATAGATTTTAAAATACTTTTAATGGTTTTTAAGTGTCTTAAGTGTCTTGGGCCTTCCTGTCTCTCAGAACTGCTTTTACCAAATGAACCCTTGCGGTCTCTGCGCTCCTCTGGCAGCCGTCTCCTGGTCATCCCTAAAGTAAGGACACACACCCATGGTGAGGTATCTTTTCATTATTATGGCCCTTGCCTCGGGAACAGGCTGCCGGAGGACCTCAGGGCCGAAGAGAACGTTCATGTTTTTAAGAACAGGCTTAAGATTCACCTTTTTAGATCAGCTTTTAATTGATTACTTTTATTATTTATTTTATTATTTTATAACTATATGTTCTATTCAACCAGAGTTTTACTATGTTATAGTGATTATTTTTTTACTCATTTAATCATTTTTATTTTTATTTTATCTTTATACGTTCTATTGTATCAGAATTTTATCATTGTATATTTTAACCTTATTTTACCCTTTACCAGTGTATCCTCTGTGGGAGCCCTCAGCCCCGGGGGTGGTGGTCAGCTGTGGCGGCATGGGTGCTCTCCGGGTGTGCCTGGGTGGATGTGGGGGGGGGCTCCGCCCTCGATTCCCTGGGCGCCCTGTGGCGGTGCCTTGGCTGCTGCTGTGGATCTGCTGCTGTCGGGACGGATGGCTCCCCTGATGGCGTTTCCTTAATTTAACTTGCCTGGCTCATCTGAACTCAGCCTGGGGTGTTTTATTTTAATTTTATTTTTATTTTTTATTTGACCTTATGTCCTTAAGCATGTGTTTGTGCATGTGTGTGTGTGTTGAAGGATGGGTGTTATGAGGGGGTGTTGTTGTCAGGTTGATTTTGTATTTCTGGGGATGGGAGGGAATGTGGGTATGTGGGGTCATTTTCATTTGTAAAGCACTTTGAGTTGCATTTGTTTTATGAATTGTGTTATATAAATAAAGTTTGACTTGATTTGATTTGAACTATATTTTTAGGTAGAACGTTGTCAGGTTCTCCCTCTTCTCCAGGTCCTCAGGGGAGGACCTCTGAGCTGTCCGCCTGGTCGCCGTCCTGCAGGGGGACAGTCACCCTTACCAGAGGAGGCAGGGAGGTTTTCAAAACATATTTTCCCACCAAAATGTATGAAGTGGTGAATAAAAGAAACACCATAAATGGCGTAATAAAGCCCTTTGGTGGGTTTAATGGTTCTGACAACAAGTGAAGTCTCAACAAAGTCGACTGGATGATGATCCCTGGTGACTTTGAGTTAATTTCACGGCCAGCATGAATATCAATTGAGTATTTGAATATTCTCTTTTTTTTGTTTGCTCTCACCACAGCCATTAGGTAAAATGTACAAACATTTTGAATTTTTCCTTTGTGAGGGAATGTGATGAAAATATTTCAAGGTAATGTGAAACAATTGATTAATTACATGTTATTGAATTTATCTAGGAAATATGTAATGTAGGAAATAGTCAGAATTTTTAAACAGGTGTGAGTGAAGAGCAGAATTGATCAGGAGTCATCTCACCTCATTCTCTTTAGCTCTACTGTGTTTTGTGAATCTTGTGGAACTAGACATCAAGACAGCATTGGAGGGAGAGAAGAGGGATCATGTTTTTACATTGGTTGGGTTTTGAGGAATGAAAGTGTGAGCAAGAGTTTTAGTTTTAATTAGCTCTAGCCCCTGTATGATCATGGCAGAGATTCTTAATAAGATACAAGAAATGATCTTTAGGGACTACAGCCTCATCCTTGTTTAAAGACAGAAGACTTTTTTTTTTCATTACCCACAGCCAGAATGTGTCTGTTAAAAATGCCTGTCTTCAGTTAGTTTTCACAAACGTTGTTTATATCTAACTCAGGATTATGCTGTAAATATACTGGCTGATGGGAAGTCTAAATACTAAATGTTGTTCATATCTCTGATGCCTCTGATCATTGTGGGTACAGTGCATATAGAAAATGGCTTGCATTTGTACAGCGCTTTACTCAGTCCATACGGACCCCAGAGGGCTTTACACTACATTCAGTCATCCACCCATCCACACACACATTCACACACTGATGATGGCAAGCTACGCTGCAGCGCCACAGCTGCCCTGGGGCGCTGACAGAGGCGAGAGGCCGATAGAAAGAGGAAAACATGCAACACGTTTTCCAACCTAAGAAGCTTTAAGTTCACAAACAATACCAGTGGTTGGTCTGTCTGTCTGTCTGTCTATCTGTCTGTCTGACAGTTTATCTGGCTGTCTGTTTATCCATCTGTCTATTTGTCTTTTGTGGAAATTGGTATGAACAGGACCAGAGTGGCTAATTGGGAGCACCAGGATATTTCCCAATGGGCCAGTCTGGTATTTGGGCCCCAAGGGCCAGAGCTATGGCGAGCACAGTTTTACCTCTGTGCCAGATGTGTACATAGAAAAAATGAGTTGCTACTAATAGTATTATTGAAGTAGTTTGGCAAAAGTTCAAACTTTTAGAGGAAAATGTTTAACTAGTCTTGTGTAGTTGCACTCTTTGGCATAGAAAACAATGGATATAAGGATATAGAGTTTTTACTCAAACGGTTTGCCATACTCAGCAGCTACAGCTCCCTGCCAGATGCTTTTTTTTTCTCTGCGCACATCTTGACAGTAACCGTCAGAGCAATCATTCAGTGGTGTTTATAATGTGAACTAGATAAGGTGGTGCAGAGAGGACTACGATTACATAGAGAAAAGCTCAAACAGACGGCCATATCATTTTTGCTCATGTGCAAAAGATGAGCACCAAAACAAGCTTGTGGTTTGTGAAAGCTAACAAGGACAATGAAACGGGTTACAAAACATATAGAACTTTCCCTGCAAACCACCATTCAAGGTCATTTACACAGAACACATAGACATAAGTGGGAAACTTGATCTCGAAGCTCCTAAGAGTTGTAAGGAAAATCCAGCTTGAAGCAAAATGAGCTCACAAATTCAGAGTGGGCAGCATTATTTATTTAGTTAACTAATAAAATGAAGAGGATGGTTTAGACCTCGTGGGAAAAGTGCCCTGCAATGCTTGCTGATTCAGCACTACAATAATAACCCTGAAGTGAACTATTTAAAGGCTTTGTTAAATTTGGAGACTTGTGCTGAGAATATTAGTGTCTGAAGCAGTCAGTAGAGATGAGGGGATTTATCTTGTCAACAATATATAATTGTAATTCAATAATTCATAATATAATACTACAGGATGCTTATGTTAATAAGCAGTCATTAGCTCCAATAAAATCACTTTAGAAGGCCAAATAACGATGTGAACTGTTTGTTTTTTTCTAAATTAGGACAATAAATACAAAAAGTCCAGATTTGAAAGAGAATAGAATGAAAGTAATATAAATTAACCCTGCATATTTTTTCATTGGAAATATCTTAATTGGTTAAGTCAAATGTGTTTTCTATATTAAATGCATTAAAGTTTTACAGAATAATATCCTTTATCGTGCCAGGTACAGCAAATGATATTAGGGAAACTAGAGGAAGTATGAAAGGGAAAACAGTCTACTGAATACAGATATAAAACATAGATTCTGATATTGTTAATGGAAATGTAAAGAATAATAAAAATGTGAACAGAACAGTGTGCTGTTTTAGCTTTAAAATGTAAAGTTATAATCACATGACTTTGATTAGGGATGCAATGATACCACTTTTTTACAGTACTGATACTAGGATCAGAGTACTTGCTGATACTGAATACCAATGCTGATACATCTACCACTAAAAAAAACAATGCAATGAATTGGAAGACAGGTTTTATTTTCCTCACTGCTTGTTGTAACAAATGAGGGGGAATTTAATAAAAAATAAGTTCAAATAAGAAGAATAAAAATTTACCACAAAACTAAATTTTCAAGTGAGAAATAAATACTTTATGCCAAATTGTTGTAGAGTTTCCACAAATTAAAAATCTGTTCATGGTAGTCTATAGGTTAATTTAACCAATACGAGTACATTAGAACGGTATGGCTAGATCCCTGATTTCAACAAAAATAGGCTGGTATATAAAGTGGGCCGGTCTGAGACATAAAAAAATGAGTCCCACTCCGGTTAGGGCATGAATGGTGTTGTGTTGTCATCTTTTGGTTTTGGATTGTTTCTTTAAGCCAGGATAATTTTGAGGAAAAAAATGTTTCCGGAAGAGGGACAATTTTGGGGGAGTGAGGAGAAATCTGTTTGCTTGACCTACTTTATTTTACTCACATTTCCTGTATGCAGTCTGTTTGGAGAAAGTTAGAGATCTCACTCCGTTCTTTGCTATTTGATATATGTGGGATCTGTGACTGTCAGGTTTCGGCTCAAGGAGGACCCAGATGCGGAGCGGCGTTTGTGGCTCTTACGGCCCATGTTTATTAAATGTCCAGAAAGACGAGAAGCACAGAGAACTAGGGGAGGTAACGACGACAACGACCCGACGAGGACAGACAGACACAGAAGGGTATATATACTGTGGGGAGGGTAATTGGGAAACGTGGAACACCTGGGAGCAGAGGCAGAAAACACAGGGAGGACTAATAAGACAACAGGTGAAACAAACTAGGACTAAGTAACTAAAACAGACTGGGAGGAAACAAGGAGGAATAAACAACACAGACAGGGACGGATCATGACAATACCCCCCCCTCAAGGTGCGCCACCTGGCGCACCAAGTAGGAAACTCAAGCCAGGGCGGGAGGAGGGGGTCCAGGACGGAGGGACAAAACCACAGTCCCCAGAAGACCCATGACGTGGCGGCCGGCGGCGAGGGATCAGCAGGCGAGGAGGCCGGCGACGAGGAACCAACAGACGAGGAGGCCGGCGACGAGGAACCAACAGACGAGGAGGCCGGCGACGAGGAACCAACAGACGAGGAGGCCGGCGACGAGGAACCAACAGACGAGGAGGCCGGCGACGAGGAACCAACAGACGAGGAGGCCGGCGACGAGGAACCAACAGACGAGGAGGCCGGCGACGAGGAACCAACAGACGAGGAGGCCGACGACGAGGGACCGTCAGACGAGGAGGCCGACGACGAGGAACCTTGAGCCTTGGGGGCCGGCGGCGTGGAACCTTGAGCCTTGGGGGCCGGCGGCGTGGAACCTTGAGCCTTGGGGGCCGGCGGCGTGGAACCTTGAGCCTTGGGGGCCGGCGGCGTGGAACCTTGAGCCTTGGGGGCCGGCGGCGTGGAACCTTGAGCCTTGGGGGCCGGCGGCGTGGAACCTTGAGCCTTGGAGGCTCCTGAACACCCTTGGACGAGGCAGGAACCGGAGGCGTGTTCTCCTGAACACCCTCGGCGGAGTCGGAAACCGGAGGCGTGTTCGCCTGAACACCCTCGGAAGAGTCGGGAACCGGAGGCGTGTTCGCCTGAACACCCTCGGTGGAGTCAGGAACCGGAGGCGTGTTCGCCTGAACACCCTCGGAAGAGTCAGGAACCGGAGGCGTGTTCTCCTGAACACCCTCGGAGGAATCGGGAACCGGAGGCGTGTTCCCCTGAACACCCTCGGAGGAGTCGGGAACCAGAGGCGTGTTCCCCTGAACACCCTCGGCGGAGTCGGGAACCAGAGGCGTGTTCCCCTGAACACCCTCGGCGGAGTCGGGAACCAGAGGCGTGTTCCCCTGAACACCCTCGGCGGAGTCGGGAACCAGAGGCGTGTTCCCCTGAACACCCTCGGCGGAGTCGGGAACCAGAGGCGTGTTCCCCTGAACACCCTCGGTGGAATCAGGAACCGGAAGAGTGTTCGCCTGAACACCCTCGGTGGAATCAGGAACCGGAGGAGTGTTCGCCTGAACACCCTTGGTGGAATCAGGAACCGGAGGCGTGTTCGCCTGAACACCCTCGGGAGAGTCAGGAACCGGAGGCGTGTTCGCCTGAACACCCTCGGCGGAATCAGGACCCAGAGGCGTGCTCTCCAGGACACCCTCGGAGGAATCAGGAACCCGAGGCGTGTTCTCCAGAACACCCTCGGAGGAATCAGGAACCCGAGGCGTGCTCTCCAGAACACCCTCGGAGGAATCAGGAACCCGAGGCGTGTTCTCCAGAACACCCTCGGAGGAATCAGGAACCCGAGGCGTGCTCTCCAGAACACCCTCGGAGGAATCAGGAACCCGAGGCGTGCTCTCCAGAACACCCTCAGAGAGGGTGTCTCCAACACCCTCGGGAGGAATCAGGAACCCGAGGCGTGTTCTCCAGAACACCCTCGGAGGAATCAGGAACCCGAGGCGTGCTCTCCTGAACACCCTCGGAGGAATCAGGAACCCGAGGCGTGCTCTCCAGAACACCCTCGGAGGAATCAGGAACCCGAGGCGTGTTCTCCAGAACACCCTCGGAGGAATCAGGAACCCGAGGCGTGCTCTCCTGAACACCCTCGGAGGAATCAGGAACCCGAGGCGTGCTCTCCAGAACACCCTCGGAGGAATCAGGAACCCGAGGCGTGTTCTCCAGAACACCCTCGGAGGAATCAGGAACCCGAGGCGTGTTCTCCAGAACACCCTCGGAGGAATCAGGAACCCGAGGCGTGCTCTCCAGAACACCCTCGGAGGAATCAGGAACCCGAGGCGTGCTCTCCAGAACACCCTCGGAGGAATCAGGAACCCGAGGCGTGTTCTCCAGAACACCCTCGGAGGAATCAGGAACCCGAGGCGTGTTCTCCAGAACACCCTCGGAGGAATCTCGGAGCCGAGGCGCATCCGTCTGGACGCCCTCGGAGGGAACTCGGAACCGAGGCGCATCCGTCTGGACGCCCTCGGAGGGAACTCGGAACCGAGGCGCATCCGTCTGGACGCCCTCGGAGGGAACTCGGAACCGAGGCGCATCCGTCTGGACGCCCTCGGAGGGAACTCGGAACCGAGGCGCATCCGTCTGGACGCCCTCGGAGGGAACTCGGAACCGAGGCGCATCCGTCTCGATGCCCTCGGAGGGAACTCGGAACCGGGGTTCCAGGTGAGCCTCTGAAGAGCGCTCAAAAACAGTCTCCACAGGGGACCTGGGCTCAACATTCCCTAAGGAACTCTTCCCTCTGTTCCACCGACCCTGGGTCAACTCGGCTCCACCCGAAGGAAACGCCGGCGCCTGGCTGTGCTGGAGAGGATGAGGAGGCAGACCCGAAACCGGCCGTGGGCGGCAGGAGGAAGCGGCGGTCGAATCACCGAAGCTGGAGGCAGCACCAATCGGGACAGGAGGAGCCGGGGCGCTGCAACTCCGAGAAGGAAGCGAGAAACCTCCTGGAGCCGATGGAGCAGCTCGGCGACGCCTCCCTCCTCGTCGCCGGGAAGCAGGAAGAGGACCAGTCCCAAAGGGATCACAGATGGGTGGCAGATCGGCGGAAGGAGCCAGGGAGATCACATGCATTTGTCACATGACAGTGACAAATGCTTCGTGAAGAAAACCATCAGCTTTCTGTGTATGCTTCCATCCTTAAAGGCACAGTGTGTAATTTTCGCCCAGTAGGGGGCAGTGCATACCTAAATTATCCCAAGCATGCGGTATCTGTGTCTTCGAGTAAGAAACTCAACAACGGAGGTCCACCTAGTGCTGTTTTCAAACGCTCAATTCCCTGAGAATGATCTATTTGCATCAACATGACGAGCACATCAGTCTCTCTTTCATCGCTTGGAACTAGCGAAGAGGTAAAAATGTATTTATGGCAAAACTTTTTTGCATTTTGAGGGGAAATCAATGTTTTAATAGCGGGCGTGTTCTGTGCGCTTTGTCCATCCGGGCTCTTGTAGAAGTAAAGATGTCATCTAATATGGCTTTCCCCTGAAAAGAGGACCCGCGCCTATGTATTTTAAAACAGATTTTTAAAGTCATATTTTATAATATCGCCAATATCCATCCATCCATTTCCTGAACCGCTTAGTCCTGCAGGGGTCGTGGGGGGGCGGGTGCCTATCTCCAGCTGTCAACTTTAGCATTAATGTTTTATACTTTTAGGATTTGGGCTTTTCTGTCTTGAAGCCCTAAATGTGACACAACCTAATGTGTAAAATTTAGAAACCGTTTTGCAGTGATAAGAACAATCTTTGTCAGAAATATTTGTTAGCACTGATAATAACCAGGGTCTACTTTCCAGATGGGCAGCGTGTCATTATCCAACCCCACCTGGCTGCAATCAGTCGTTGTAATGACTTATGGAGCCTTTTCAATAGTGTCTACAAATGGCATGCTGCTTTACATCTTATTGGATAAACTGTGACGAAAAAGCATGCCGCAGCCCCGGTGTATGGCTGCAAAGACGAGACTTGTGTGTTACTTCCCGTCTTCACTCCATCTACACCAAGTGACATTAGCGAATTGACTTGCAGGACAGCCTAATAAAACTAAAAGCAGGAGGAGCCATCTAGCTGAGTCATTACATGGACTTAATCCTTGATTGTTAATGACCTTTCTCCCTCTGTGTAAGATGAGGAGAAATTTAGAACGCTGTCAAGAGTAGTAATCACCCCCTGCTTTTCTGTCCATGTCCTACCTTCATACTGGCACATTTTTAGGCTGAGGATATGGATGCAGTGTTCATGGTTCTGAAACATTTATACACCAGGAACATAGAGTTGATAGTGCATTCACAATTTTCTGCTGAAGGACATTTACTCCCAGCCATTTGGCTTGTTCATTTTTCAAACAGCGGAACAGCGTCTGGGTGAATGGCTGTTCCAGCGTGGGTGGTTTTGCACGATGCTTTTGCACACTGCGTTTTTCCATCTGTATTTTTGACTAGTGAGAAGCCCATACATTTGATTCCAGTGAATGGACCCTCCAGACAGATTTAGATTCTAATGCACGATAGCCTAAGTACAATTAAGGCTTGTGTAGGAAGCGAAGGGGAAAAGACAGAAAAGAGCGCTAAGGAAATGGTGTGAAGATGCTTTCAAAGTAACTTAACATCTGTTTTAATGAATGTATATTCAATTTAAAGGTGCAGCAAAAGTTTTCTTATGAATTACATACCATGCAGGCCTACAAGTAAAAAAAAAGTATAGATAGTAAGGCTGGACAATAATTCAATAGCAGTATATATCGATCGATAGATTTGTGGTGCGATAGAAGAAAAAACAGGTCAATAAAAAAGTTTGATAAGAAAAAAAAAGTTTCCCCTCATTTTCTTCATCATAGCCTATCAGGTAGCTTAATACAACAATCACTATTTACTCCAAACGAATCATTAACGCTGACCCGGGCAGCTCTGCAAGCCACCATCTCTCCTTTCAAACCACAAAAAGGATTAAATCATTTGAGCTGAAACATAATTTTTTGATAGTCCCTAAAAGAAACATCGACATAACTTCACACAGGGAAGCAGCAGAGGAAGTTTTTCTGGATAAATGTTTCAGTGGCTCAGATAAAGGTTGCGTCCCGTTTTAAACCGATCCTCCACGCACTAAAACAATAAGTGTAGCAATAATAAACAAAATATAACACTACAGGTGCTGGCCAGTAAATTAGAATATCATCAAAAAGTTGAATTATTTCAATAATTCCATTCAAAACGTGAAACTTGTACATTATATTGATGAAATGCACACAGACCAATGTATTTCCAATGTTTATTTCTTTTAATTTTGATATTTATAAGTGACAACTAATGAAAACTCAAAATTTGGTATCTCAAAAAATTAGAATATTTTAAAGGCCAATGAAAAAAAATGTTTTTTTTTAAATGTTGGCCAACTGAAAAGAATGAACATGAAAAGAATGTGCATGTATAGCACTCAATACTTAGTCTGGGCTCCTTTTGCCTCCATCACTGCAGTAATGCGGCGTGGCATGGACTCGATCAGTCTGTGGCACTGCTCAGGTGTTATGAGAGCCCAGGTTGCTCTGATAGTCGTCTTCAGCTCCTCTGCATTGTTGGGTCTAGCGTATTGCATCTTCCGCTTCACAATACCCCATAGATTTTCTATGGGGTTAAGGTCAGGCGAGTTTGCTGGCCAATCAAGGACAGGGATACCATGGTCCTTGAACCAGGTACTGGTGGTTTTGGCACTGTGTGCAGGTGCCAAGTCCTGTTGAAAAGTGAAGTCTGCATCCCCATAAAGTTGGTCAGCAGCAGGAAGCATGAAGTGCTCTAAAACTTCCTGGTAGACGGCTGCATTGACCTTGGACCTCAGGAAACAGAGTGGGCCAACACCGGCAGATGACATGGCACCCCACACCATCACTGACGGTGGAAACTTTACACTGGACCTCATGCAACGTGGATTCTGTGCTTCTCCACTCTTCCTCCAGACTCTGGGTCCTTGATTTCCACAGGAAATGCAAAAATTGCTTTCATCAGAAAAAATAACTTTGGACCACTGAGCAGTAGTCCAGTCCTTTTTGTCCTTGGCCCAGGCGAGACGCTTCTTAACCTGTTTCTTGTTCAAGAGTGGCTTGACACACGGAATGCGACAGCTGAATCCCATGTCTTTCATGAGTCTCTTCGTGGTGGTTCTTGAAGCGCTGACTCCAGCTGCAGTGCACTCTTTGTGGATCTCCCCCACATTTTTGAATGGGTTTGTCGTCACAATTCTCTGCAGGGTGCGGTTATCCCTAGAGCTTGTACACTTTTTTCTACCACATTTTTTTCGTCCCTTCGCCTGTCTGTTAATGTGCTTGGACACAGAGCTCTGCGAACAGCCAGCTTCTTTAGCAATCACCTTTTGTGTCTTGCCCTCCTTGTACAAGGTGTCAATGGTCGTCTTTTGGACAGCTGTTAAGTCAGAAGTCTTCCCCATGATTGTGGAGCCTTCAGAACAAGACTGAGGGACCTTTTAAAGGCCTTTGCAGGTGTTTTGAGTTAATCAGCTGATTAGAGTGGCACCAGGTGTCTTCTATATTGAGCCTTTTCAGAATATTCTAATTTTCTGAGATACTGAATTTGGTGTTTTCATTAGCTGTCAGTTGTAATAATAAAAATGAAAATTAATAAACACTTGAAATATATCACTATGTGTGGAAGGAAAGTATACATTATAGAAGTTTCACGTTTTGAATGGAATTAGTGAAATAATTCAACTTTTTGATGATATTCTAATTTACTGGCCAGCACCTGTACAATCAGCTGTCTTAAGCCGTGCTCCCCTCTCACGGCTCACTGCGAATCTGTTATAGAGAGACACAAGGAATCGTACCCAAGTCCTGCTGCTAAGAACACCTGTGGCTTTTAAAATGTCCCCTTGGTTCTGCTCCTTGTCATTAGAAGCAAAAAACGATTTAAGGACACTAGAGGGTTGGATAGCCCTGCTGGCTTCGGCTCTCTACACTCTGGTGAGTAGCCGGTTAGCTTTAGCCAACAGCTGAACCAGACCTGAACTGAAATTGAATAAACTTTATTGACAACCTAAACCAAAGGTTTCAACCATTAAGATTAAGTGTCATAAAATGTTTAAAAGATTAAAAAGCATCAAGATAAGCATTTAATTTAAATGATTAACTTAATTAAAAATGTATATGTGGCAAGGTACACAATGAGGGCCCGGGCATGATTTGATCCCGCGACTCCCGGGTGAGAGTCATGCGCGCTAACCATTCAGCCAAAGAGATATTCCTGTGGCTGAGGACCTCCACACTGTCACATCTCTCCCTCTCTTATCACAAGCACATCCTCGTCCTCGTGCTGAATTCTTTTTGAAGGCAAGGCAATTTTATTTCTATAACACACTTCCAACACAAGGTTTCAAGGTGCTTTACAGGATTACAGAAATTTGAAGATTAAAACATAGAATCAATAAAAGAAAGTGTAAACTAACATTTATAAAAGAAACAATTGCATTTTATTAAAAACAACAATTTAGGATAAAAATATTTAATAATATTGGCAATAATAGTATCAGTTAAACATAAGCAGGTCTAAATACGTATGTTTTTATTTTAGATTTAAGAGTTCAGTGTCGCTGCAGTTTTGCAGTCGTCTGGTTTCATACATTAATATGTAGTGAGGATAGGGTTGTGCTAAGGAACGACACTTTCATCCATCGTGATGGCTGACCAACATCACGGTGGAAAGCCACCATCCTGATGCCACGCCCCCCACCCTGTCAGACACACACTAATCCTATGGTCTCTTCTATAGTTTAACTAAAAACTGCAGGCACTGCTATGTACACATTGAGAATATATATATGTATGTGTTGCACATTAGGACATATTTGTATATATTTTATTTATTTTGTGTGGTTTGTGTGTGTGGATTTGTATGTTTTATTTGCATTCGTTTCCCTCTGTGAGCCTCCAAGAGAAAAATTGAATTTATCTGGATGAGTAAGGAGGAGCGCAGAAATCAGCTGCTTTGTTAAGCAGCACATAAAAACAGGCAGGACAGTAAAAACTGAACCCACTGGCTCAACACCATAAGTGAATATTGAGCACACTTTTACAGTAAATCTGCGAACAGCCGACGGGCAGCGCGAGGCAGATTATTACCGTTTTGAGAAGCGAGCGAAGATCGCCACAAAACTTGCACTATGAGCAATATGAGTAAAGGGTGCGTGGATATCGGTGCCTGCCTTTTGGTTTCCAGCTATTTTTTTGGCTGAAGGGGGAAGACGGGAGAGTGTCAAAGGAGATTATCACCTGTCAGCTGATGTAGTGGAGCTGCTCGGTGGGAAGAACTTATTATTACACACATAAAAGCTGCAGATGGAGTCCAAATCCATATGCATGATTTATTTAACTGGGCGAACATATTATTAAATGGTAAATGGACTGGACTTATATAGCGCTTTTCTAGTCTTACTGACCACTCAAAGCGCTTTACATTGAAGCCGCATTCACCCAATCACACTCGCATTCATACACCGACACCCAACATGGCTCGGTAGGACAATGTATAATTTGGGGGTTAAGTGCCTTGCCCAGGGGCACATCGACATGTGACTGGAGGAAGCTGGAATCGAACCTACGACCCTCCGATTGCAAGCCAACTACTCTACCACTGAGCCACAGTCACCCCATTTGGAGGTTATTACACCTCCAAATTATTTTTGCCTCTGATCCATGCCGGGTTCTTTGCAGACATGAATGGAAGAGTGAGTGTTTTTATCATTGTATTCCTCTTGTCTGTCAAAATTGCATCGATTGCACAGAATCCCCTCTCGCACTGAAGCATGTAGGCATCAATTTTTGGAGCTGTTCATCTGTGTTGTTTAAGTCCTTTCAGCAGAATTACAGGGGATGAAGAATTCAGGTGAAGGGAAATAGTACTCTGTTGGTCCCCCGCCCAAGAGATAACAATTGAATAACCAGAGGGGCGAAATCACAACCATCACCATCACTAATTTTTTTAGGCCAGTGTGACATCGGGGGACATCGCCCAACCCTAAGTGAGGAGCTACTTGTGTTGCTCCTTAAGATTGTAAGTGCAAAACAAAGGGATTGGGATAATTAAAATCCTTGAAGATGTGCCTTAGTTACACAGCTATGGATGTGGTATTAGCCAGTGTAAAACCAACAAGATCTATTACATTTATAGTAATAAAACCTGGATGTATCCAAGTAGCTCTAAACTTGTCAGGGTGAGTAAATGAACGTACTATGTGCTATAAATGAGGTACTGGTTGCAGAAAAACGGTACTTTCCCTAAGAAGGGAGATGCTTTAGTTTCCACATTGAGACTGGTTTTTCATGACACTCAAAACATCTTTGGAATTATTTAAGCTAGCTGACCAGTAGTCATGTTCATATTCTAACATTCCTTTTTTCTTTCTTCTATAGGTCATGGAACCAAAGGTGTGTTTGAACTTCTGGCAGGCTGGAGAAGAACCAGGGAGAACCTGCCCTTCAAAGAGCGTGTGGCTGACGCCTTTGCTGACGTGATGGTGTGCTACACCATGACTAGCTCACTCTACATAATCACCTTTGGCATGGGAGCTAGTCCTTTCACCAACATTGAATCTGTGAAAATCTTCTGCCAGAGCATGTGTGTGGCCATTCTGGTCAATTACTTCTATGTTTTCTCTTTTTACGGCTCCTGCCTGGTGTTTGCCGGACAGCTCGAGCAGAACCGCTACCACAGTGTTTTCTGTTGTAAAATTCCTTCAGTGGAATACTTGGACCGCCAGCCAACCTGGTTTAAAACCATGATGAGCGACGGCCATGACCTGTCCACCCACCATGACAGTTTGCCATACCAAAATCACTTCATCCAGCACTTCCTGCGTGAGCATTACACAGAGTGGATTACTAATACCTATGTCAAACCTTTTGTGGTGATCCTTTATCTCATCTATGCTTCTTTTTCATTCATGGGATGTTTACAAATTAGTGATGGATCGAACATAGTCAACCTACTGGCCAGTAATTCGCCAAGTGTTTCGTACGCTGCTACTCAGCAGAAGTACTTCAGTAATTACAGCCCTGTGATTGGGTTTTACATCTATGAGCCCATCGAGTACTGGAATGCCACTGTCCAGGAGCACCTCAAGACTCTTAGTCATGGCTTCAACAAGATATCCTGGATGGACAACTTTTTCCACTACCTAAGGGTGGTGAATGTCAGTGCATCAACCAAGAGTGACTTCATCAATATCCTGAAGGGTTCTTTCCTTCGTAGCCCGGAGTACCAGCACTTTACAGAGGACATCATCTTCTCTAAAAACCGTGAGACGGACGAGTATGATATTATCGCCTCACGTATGTACTTGGTAGCACGGACCACGGAGAAGAAGAGAGAGGAGGTGGTGGAGCTCTTGGAAAAGCTTCGCCCCTTGATGCTGATCAACAGTATCAAGTTCATTGCCTTCAATCCCACATTTGTTTTCATGGACCGCTACAGTTCCTCCGTCATCTCACCTATTCTGACCTCAGGCTTTAGTGTACTCACCATCCTCATCCTCACGTTCTTCCTGGTCATTAACCCTTTGGGAAACTTCTGGCTCATTCTCACAGTTACATCTGTAGAGCTGGGCGTCTTGGGTCTGATGACCCTCTGGAACGTTGGCATGGACAGCATCTCAATCCTGTGCCTTATTTATACTCTCAACTTTGCTATGGATCACTGTGCACCACACCTGTACACTTTTGTGTTGGCCACTGAGCACACAAGGACGCAGTGCATCAAGCTGGCACTGGAGGAACACGGGGCTGCCATCCTGCAGAACACATCCTGCTTTGTGATCGGGATCATGCCTTTAGTGTTTGTGCCTTCCAATTTGACCTACACGCTGTTCAAGTGCTCCCTACTAACGGCAGGTTGCACCTTGTTGCACTGTTTCGTCATCTTGCCCGTCTTCCTGACTTTCTTTCCGCCCTCCAAAAAGAGGCACAAGAAAAAAAAACGGGCAAAGCGGAAAGAGCGGGAGAGGGAGCGAGAGAGAGAAAGGGAGGAGATCGAGTGCATTGAAGTCAGGGAAAATCCTGATCATGTGACAAACGTTTGAGTAGTTATTGATATCAGCGATCAGTAGCCGTGGGTTATTGGGAGACTCTCATATACTGAGACATCTCTTAGGAAGGAGGGAGCGTATGGTGTCCACCATGGACTGGTTGCTCCCAAGCTACAGCAGCTAAACTGACCAGGTTCTAGTGCAGCCTCAACTGCTCGATTATTCAGTCCCTCAGTTTGGACAGAGAGTCTCATTGGCACAAACTGGTCACTGAAGCTTTCCCAACTCCTAGAAATAGAAAAGAGTTTAGTTATCAAAACTTGCCTGCTAAATCTTAAAGAAACCTGAACACATATGGATTTTGATGTTAACAGTTGTGTCTTCAAATGCAGTCAGCTTTCAAAATAAATGAATGAGGGTTATAAAAATTCCTTAAGGATTGGAGCAGATAAAACTAAGATGGCTCTGCACAACTTACTTTCAATACTTCTCTATCCGCAAAAGGAGACCAAACCAAATCATGTGAAGAGAGAATTACAGTAGGACGAAAGCCCACTGCATGCTAATCTGTAGCATCCAACATAGCTCAACAGCTGAACCTGGCAGATGGCTTACACTGTGTCCGTTACGAAGAACCATCTTACACAATATATTGTGAAGATAAAAGTGTTAAGGTTTAGTACAATCAAAAGGGAAATATTCTTTGTTCCAGAGTATCAAGAGATTGGTAAATAGGGGCAGAAAACGCTGCAGTGAGCTGCAGAGGGGGAGATCGAGTGGGGAGTTACTGTTGTGCAGCAGCATTTCAAAGGCAATAAGCCTAGCAGCAAAACCATACTATTGTGTATTGAAAATATTAAACCAAAATGTCAGCTTATTAGGTTGAGCTCTCCAGCAGATCAATCATAACAGAAACTATCAGTTACAGTGCAGTTAGTGATTGTGTGCTCTTCCAAAGTCTTTGTCAGGTTGAACGTGATTCAGTTCCTAATAATGGTGCCAAATAGTGTACAGAAGCTTTTGTTCTATAGTTTTCTATTAAAATAAATTCTCAGTGAGTTTTATTGTTCACAAAAAACATCCATGAGCCTAAACCCATTCATCCCTAAACTAACTGATTGCTGTCAATTTATAATGATAATGATGCAGGTTTAACCAATAAATAACTATGACTGAGCAGTGTGACAAAAAAGAGATGAAACAAAATCCCCAAAAGATGCTAATTGCAAAAGCCAAAACCCTAATTCAACATGTTGTACCCTCCAAATGTCTTAAAGGTCTCGTTCAGTGAGAGAAGGTGTGATACTTAAAAAAAAAATTCAATCAGTCATTCTGAGCTGCATATGCATGCTGCACGTGAACATTTTTTCCAACTCCGAATGTCTGCATTAGCCAGCAGAAAAAGAAATAGGCGGCAAAAATGAGTGAATCAGAAAAAGCCAGTCCCTCCTAGCCTCGGTGCCAGCCGAACTTAGTCCCGCCCACAACATGGTCTGGAAGTTCACTCTGGCACTCCTCCGTTGAGGAGTAATTATGTCTGAAAAAGATCTGTTCGGATCAATCAAATTGGGCTTACGATGATTGACAGGTGAACAACAGTAACGTAATCAACCGTCACCAAAGAACGCCTGGGTTGAATTTGTCTACAACAACGATGGCTGCCACTGGGGAACTGAGATGTGTAGATTCTGCCATCGAGTCTGTTCTAGAAGATATCGACAGTGTATAAACTTTAAAAGGGGAACAGATAACGTCCGTTGCTCTACAGAGCAACGTCACACACTTCCGTTGCTCTGATTGGTTATAGGTCTATCCAATTAAGTGCAGAGGCATTTTTTTCCTTCTTCGATTAAAACACGCCCCATAATCACAGCCCAATGGAACAGTATCAGACTCACATTCTGGTTAGAATTGACTATGGCTACGTCAGGCTAAGTCCCTCCTATGTCACAGAGAAAAATGAGTGTTCTGGGTCTTACCTATCTTGGTTTGTGAAAGTCTACAGGGAGGCTGGATTGGAGAGAGCAGAGCCCGTCTAAGCTAGTAGAGGCTAACCATTAGCAACTCAGCTAGTAGAAGCTAGTCATTAGCAACTCAGCTAGTAGATGCTAACCATTAGCAACTCAACTAGTAGAGACTAACCATTAGCAACTCAGCTAGTAGAAGCTAACCATTAGCAACTCAGCTAGTAGAAGCTAAACATTAGCAACTCAGCTAGTAGATGCTAACTATTAGCAACTCAGCTAGTAGAAGCTAACCATTAGCAACTCAGCTAGTAGAGACTAACCATTAGCAACTCAGCTAGTAGAAGCTAACCATTAACAACTCAGCTAGTAGAAGCTTACCATTAGCAACTCAGCTAGTAGATGCTAACCATTAGCAACTCAGCTAGTAGAAGCTAACCATTAGCAACTCAGCTAGTAGAGACTAACCATTAGCAACTCAGCTAGTAAAGGCTAACTATTAGCAACCCAGCTAGTAGAGGCTAAAAGTTAGCAACTCAGCTAGTAGAAGCTAACCATTAGCAACTCACCTATTAGAGGCTAACAGTTAGCACCTCAGCTAGTAGAGGCTAACCATTAGCAACTCAGCTAGTAGAGGCTAACAGTTAGCAACTCGGCTAGTAGAGGCTAACCAGCTCCAGGGCTTGTGGTCTTTGTGGACATAGACATCAGCGTTACTTTTTTTTTACCCAAGAAAGGGGAGCATAGGAAGAAATGTTGGAATCTGTTTTGGATTACCACCAGTGAAGTAAGTTAAATAATTTTTTTGTTTAAAAGCAGTATAACAGCAGCAGTGCTGTTTGTCAATCAGAGGCAAGACGTTTGCATATCATGAAAATAAATATTAGATTTGTAATCTCTTCCGATAAACTGCAATCTCCTGAAAGAGCAGTAAGAGAGCAATTTTTTCCACAAAAATGACTCACAAAGCTTTCATTCATAATGGAGACCACAAACGAGTGAATGGGACATTTAAAAAGACAAGTGGTCGTTCTGAAAGCTGGGGATTTTTTTAAAATACCCATTTAATTTGTTATGGGCTTTTTTTCTATCTGAGCTTATCTAATTCTTTCCACTGGCATGATAAAAATAAAGTAACACGATGTTGAGTAAAACAGTATACAGAGAGATAGCTGGCTAGTTAGAATGTCAGAGCATTATATATTTTCACAACATTTATAGTAAATAATAACCATTTATATTAGATATGTGACACAGGCCAATATTGTTATGATAACCTTGATACATATATAATAGGTTTCAGGACATCATGAATATAAATTTTATACAAAAATAATGAATATGAACTGATCGAATATGCTGCTTTTGCTGCAATTATTAGTAGGTGAGTTATGGGTGGTGCTTCTGTCTGTTTCTCACCAGTGCAAAGGTTTCAAAACAGCCAGATTGACCTTTTTCATAAGAAAAATGCACGAAAGTATAGCAACAGCTTAAGCAGACATAACACTCTATTGGCACGATTACAAGAAGCAAAAACAGCAGCATTCAAAACTACTACAATATCAAAAGAAAAACCCAGTGGGAAAAGGCATCATGTAATCCATGTACTTTTAAAACAACAGAATGAGTGTATCTCTAGAGGGGGAGACTGATTGGGTTTTTGTCCTCACAGAAAAGAATTACCCTGCATTGATGGGGGGTTGGTTTTCTTCATAGATATTAGCTGTTGTATCCCTTTGCTTACTTTTTTTTCACAATGATACTTCAAAAATGAATAGTAATGGGTGAACCCTCGGTTCTGGTGACATGTAGGTGGTACCCTAAACTCCAAACGGGTAAAGAAACAAAATTTCAGCTTCTCAGTTAATGTAATTTTAACTGTTTGAGGCTAAACAGCATTATCTCCTTTTTCCACGGCTCCATAAGTATCCACGTCGCACAAACACAGTCAAGGTCACCAGCCCCGACAGATGACCTCTGGCAGGCAAGTCTTAGCTGGTGGTATGTGATGAAGATATGTGTGCAGATATACAGTGGGGCCAAAAAAGTATTTGGCAGCCACCAATCGAGCAAGTTGTCCTACGTCCTAAGATAAACGAGGTCTGTAATTTCCATCAATTGGTACACTTCAGCTGTGAGAGACAGAATATAAAAACAAAATCCAGAAAAGCACATTTTATGAATTTTAAGATTTTATTTGTATCATGGTGCAGAATATAACTATTTGGTAAATAAAAAAGTTCCCCTTAATCCTTTGTAATAGGACCGGGCGATATGGCCACATATCAATATCACAATATACCGAGCTGTTCACCTTCATAACAGTAAATGTACGATAACTACCCCACCAACTTTCTTTACCCTAGATGGAGCTGTGGCTTCTTTTCCTCTTCGAACAGCTCTTTATTTAAACAACACTCTTCAACACAAGGCAATTCCAAAGCTTGAAATTGTAATGGATGCTGTACGAGAGAGGGATCACTTTAAAAAAAAAAAAAACACTTTCTGCGGAATAGTTTTTTAAAACCATTAATAGCTGTATGGTTGGGGTGGAAATGTGATACGGTTTTGCCTTTTGAATATTTGGCTGTCGGTCCGTCTAACATCTCTCATAAACGTCTTCAACCAGCCTTTTAAATCAGGAGTGTAGCTACGGTGGGGGGACTGGTCAGCTGCTGTGAGCGCTCTGGGCCTACTACAGCACCGCTGCTCAGTGCGTAAAGTGACAAGGATACGTGCTTCATTTTAGGGTCTAAAAAGTTATCCAATAACGCCATAACAGACACTAGATTTGTCATTATTTCTTGGAAAAAAGCCGCTAGAGGAGTCTAAAAACATTGGCAACACTTTTCCTTTCTTGTTACAGACTGGATGGCATAGAGTCACGTGACTGTTCGTAGTCACGTGACTCCAGTCTGTAGTAGTACAGCATCTTAAAGCAACATGAGCATCATAATCTAAAACACACACCTACAAGGGTTAAATGACATTGGTAACAATCATTCGTTTCAGGCCTAGTTTGTAATGTAACCTTGATTTGCATTAACAGAGGTCAAACAGTTCCTGTTGGTCTTCACAAGGTTTTCACACAGTGTAGCTGATATTTTGGCTCATTCTTTGATGTAGATGATATGTATAGCACTTTTTTGTCAAAGAGCCCACAAGTCACTTCATACACTGATGATGGCAAGCTATGTTGTAGCCACAGCCGCCCTGGGAAACACTGACAGAGGCAAGGCTGCCAGACATTGGCAGCACTCGACCCTCTGACCACCACCAGCAGGTAACTGGGTGAAGGACACAACAACCGAGACAGACGGAGTAAGGATTGGAAGTACAAACCCACTGATTATGGGACAAATTCCTGCCACCTGAACCACAACCTTCTCTAAAGCTGGGATGTTTTGGGGCTGTCACTGGGCAACACAGACTTTCAACTACCTCCACAGATTCTCTATGGAATTGAGGTGTGGAGACTGGCTAGGCCACTCCAGGGCCTTGAAATGCTTTTTACATAATCCCTGCAGATTGTGTCAACTTGTTGACGTGAGGTTGTGCCCGGATCATGCAGACTCCAACCACAACCATTCCTCAGCAATCCCTCATACTGAGCAAGCATGTAGTGACAGTGGAGAGGAAAAACTCCCCTTTAACAGGAAGAAACCTCCAGCAGAACCAGAACCAGGCTCAGAACAAGCGGTCATCTCCAACGACCGTGTGGGGGTCTGAGAACACAGAGAAGAGACACAGAAAGAACAAAAGAACTGATGTAAGAGTACTTTCTTAGTAGTTCTTGGTAGTTTCCTCACTTTTCTCTACATCATGTGTAGTACACCAGGTGAGGTCTTGCTTGGAAACCCAGGTGGAGGGAGATTGTCAGTGAACTTGTATTTTTTGCATCTACACCCTTCTCACCAAGCTGTTTGTCTACTGTAGATTGGCTCATCCCTCTCTTAAGTGTACAATCTTGTCCCTGATGTCCTTGGACAGCTCTCTGGTCTTGGCCATGATGGAGGTTGGAGTCTGACTATTTGAAGGTGTAGACAGGTGTCTTTTATACTGGTAATGAGTTCAAACAGGTTCCATTAGTACAGCTGGTGGAGAATAGAAGGAGCTTCTTTAAGAAGTAACAACAGGTCTGTGAAGGAAAGAATTTTCTGATTTTTTTTAGGTGCTAAATACTAATGTTTTTGCACCATTATAACAATATATTCTTAAAAATCATAAAAAAGTTATTTCCTAAGTTTTGGTTATTTTCTGCCTCTCACAATTAAAATGTAGCTATAATGAAACTAGCAGAACTCTCTTATCTTTTTAAGGGGGACAACTTACAAAATCAGTGCTTGGCAAATACTTTTTTGCCCCACTGCAGGTGATCAAGACCAGTCGATATGTTCTTAGAGGACTGTTGGGGTCGCACAGAAATGTTGGGGAATGGGGGAACATGTTGTTTTGCTTCTTTGTACTTGGACCAACACAGTAAGGTGTTCTCACACAGCTCGCCTAACACTGCAGTAGTTATAGGTAGTTTTCCAATTGTCTACCATGAATAATGTTGTGTTAGTGGGGTTAGAAAGTGTGAAGTTGTGATTTTCATTGAGCAGACTTTGCTCATGCAGAGTAATGAGGCCTTTTTGTAGCCAGTTGCCAAAGCAGAGGCAGTGAATCTCACCCATGTCATGTATGTATAACGAGATGGCACGATATGATGGTGCAGAAGTGCAAAACTTAACATATGAGCCTCCCAAAAATGAACTGTGTTCGCATGACATTGTGTTGTACGTATGCATGTATTTCTTTTTTTTTTCCTGTATGAGGTGTCAGCATTTTTAGAAATTAATTTTCCTGAGCTGTGGTGAGTTCTGTTTGTTGTTGCGATGCATATTATGTGACATCTTGTGCTGCAAAAGAACAAAACGAGTCATATATGTTCCAAAACAAAAAGCCAGAGGACATTTAAGTGTAAGATAACTGTAAATTTCTCTTTTTTTATATATTATATAAAAAGTGTAATACAGAACGATTTGTAGTGGTGGATTTTTGTTAAAAAAACATAAAGATGAACAAAGTAGGCAAGTAATAAAAAGTTTAATGTTGCCAGTATGCTAGATCCAGTTTGTTATACATCTGTGTCAGTACTTTTTTTTGCCGCCTTTTTGTTTTTGATGACATTTTTTGGCCACTATGTCTTTTATGTTTCTGACAATGTTATCATCCCAAGCTGACATACTTTTAAGGGAACTCAGTCCCTCCGTAGCTTGTTTAAAATCCTTAGCAATCGTACTTTTAAAAAAAAATATTACAACAGAAACACGTAGATTACAAAGGTATAAATATATCAAAAGTAATACAACCCTTTATCATATTTCACTTTA
Source organism: Apricaphanius iberus (assembly GCA_028564705.1). Classification (NCBI taxonomy): domain Eukaryota; kingdom Metazoa; phylum Chordata; class Actinopteri; order Cyprinodontiformes; family Aphaniidae; genus Apricaphanius; species Apricaphanius iberus. The sequence continues at coordinate 55,459 of JAPXFQ010003004.1, forward strand.
TAGCAGACAATGCCTAGTAGCAAAAATATGTAAAGATGTTGCTCAATGCTTCTGAAGCTTAATTCCCAAACTTATCTGCTCAATATGTCAGTACTTCCAAGTACAACATAGTTACTTCCAAGTGATGGCGCTTTACAAATGTGCTTTTATAAAGCAATAAAGATAGATCTGTAAAATAAAACAGCTGACTAATAATTCTCTAATCATCAGATATTCAAAAAAATATTATGGGGGGGATCTTTATGCTGACTGGGATTTAAATAAATGTCATTTGTAATTGTAATTTGTAACTCGTCATTCATTAAATTTACTAATCTTACCTAACCATTGGCCCTGACCACAGACGCCTGGGACGTTTTAAATCATTATTTTTAACTATACAAAAGATGTACTAGTTGTAATACATAAGTGTTTAGGTGTCAGGTCAGTCGGGGGAGGATGTAAGCATGAACAACAGAGCATGGCTAAGGGTATGCTAGGCTAAAAATGGCTCTATAATAGTCATAGTTTGTGTTTTGTCCTACACTCAGAACAGTCTCAGTCGTGTCCTTGGGCAAGACACTTCATCCATTGCCCAATGGTGGTGGTCAGAGGGCCCTGTGGATCCAGTGTCCGGCAGCCTTGCCTCTGTCAGTGCGCCCCAGGTCAGCTGGGGCTACAATGGAGCTTGCCATCATCAATGTGTGATTGTGTGTGGGAATGTAGTGTGTAGTGCTTTGGGGTCCATAGGGACTAAGTAAAGTGTTATACAAATACAGGCCATTTAGACAAGGCAAGGCAATTTTATTTACAAAGCACACTTTCAACACTAGGCAATTCAAGGTGCTTTACATGATTCAGTGATAATGATACCAAATACATGATTACAGAAGCATGATTAGAGAAAAACAAAAACATATAGGTTTAACAGGTAGACACAATCAATCAATAAGAAAAGATGATGTAAGGAACAAATTTATGCAATATAGATTAAAACCAGATAAAATCAGAAAGCGCAATTTAGGGTTCAAAGGCAGCTCTGAATAGTAGAGTTTTAATCTTTGCTTTAAAGGAGCCTAGCGATTCAGCTTTTTTGCATTCTTCTGGAAGTTTGTTCCAGATTTGTGGAGCATAGAAGCTGAAAGCTGCCTCTCCCTGTTTAGTTCTAATTCTAGGAATGTTTAGTAAGATAGAGTTGGAGGACCTGATTGGTCTGCTGGGTTGCTATGGTGACAGCAGGTCTCCCACATACTTCGGTCCTAAACCATTCAATGATTTATAAACTAGTAGGAGTATTTAGAAGTCTATTCTCTGAGCTACAGGGAGCCAGTGTAAGGACTTAAGAACTGGGGTGATGGGTTCTACTTTCCTGGTTCTAGTGAGAACACGAGCAGCAGCGTTCTGGATCAGCTGCAGCTTTTTGATTGACTTTTTAGGTAGACCTGTGAGGACGCTGTTGCAATGTTGTAATCAATCTGACCACAGATGAACACATGGAGAAATGTTTCTACATCTCTTTGTGTCATCTTTCCTTTAATCATAGAAATGTTCCTCAGGTGATAGAAAGCTGACCTTGTTATTGCCTTAATGTGACCCTGGAGGTTCAGGTCTGAGTCCATTATTACACCTAGATTTCTGGCCCGATGAGTCGTTTTTACCATTCCTCTCTGTAGAAGCACTTGGGTTAAAGTTAGGTTAAATGAGACAACGGCTCAAAAAGGGTACCTTTTGTTTAAACTATTGTGCATGATGTTAATTTTATACCCATTTTTTTTTCTTTATAGAAAGGCATGGGATGTTTCCTACCAACTGTACATTTACACCTGTCTTGGAGTCATTTCATACCCACTTTGAAAAGCACCAGTTTTTAGTGAATTTGTATATTTTGCTCATGGTTTTCTGAGAGAAAACATGTTTTTTCTGTATGTTACTGATAAATATTTCTATTACTGCTGAGAGTTATTTTAGGAAGGAACATAATGGTTTATATTTAAGACAGTCAGCAAGCCTGTAGTGGAATCAAAAACCATCAATAGAAACCGGGTCTAAAATTAAGCATTTTGATGATTATCTCCATGCTGATCAAACGTATAACTACCAAAAAAAATTAAAGGAAGTATAATGATATAGAGTTTTTTAAGTACCTTGGTACAAAATGGTTTGATCACAGCTACAATATAAACGTAGAAAGGGATGTAATGGATACATGCATGCATGAAATAGAGAGAGGAATTGAGGAAGACCCAGAGAAGATAAAAACCAAGAAAGAAAACAGCTTCTCTGTATTTTACATATACAGCACGCTTCATCTGAGAAGCTAAACAAAACTGTTGTGTACGTAAACAAGCAAGTTTTCGTAAATTAAAGTAAGGCTCTGAGTTGTGAGTCCAGGGTTGGCTTTGCTGGAGACAAACAGAAGTAGTCATAATTTATAAGGCTGGAGCTTAATGGCAGATTGTTTCTGTCGAGCTATCAATGAAGAGCCTCAGTGGCCACTTGTCCATTATTATAAAGGAAAAACACAAACAGTAGCTTGGCAAAAAGGGATTCCTAATATTATTTTAGGTATTATATTTTGGGTATTTACAATCGTTCAGTTGCTTTAGACTGAGTAGAGTTTATACTTTTTTTAAATGTAAATACTTTTGTGCTTTTACTCTGTCTTTGTGTAAAGAAATGTAATATCAAGTCTGTATGGTATGGTGTGATATTGTTTAGACTATGAATTTGTTGCATTTTTGCCCTCTTTTATTTGTACTTCATGATTGTGATTGGTCGTGTTGATGCTAACACCAATCAGTTTACAACAATATGTATGTATCCCTACTTATAACCACTGGGTTGAGCCACTCAGTACGTTTCCATGCATGGGGGGTTGGTTGTAGAGTACACTGATTCCCATCACATTATCTAGGTAGCTTAATCGAGCTTCTGAAGGTCCGGTTCGGTTCGATTCAAGCTGAATTAAGGTGTATACATGCATTTTAAAAGTATGATTTCAGTCGGACTAAGGTAATAATTTGGCTTCCTCTTGCTGCATGTAAACCTACTGACTAATTTTATGCCTGACTACAGTATGGCTGTTAGGATTAGATAAGGCAGATGAAAGGAAAATGTTCTAGGCAAACCTGCATTCATCAAAAATGTATTTAACAGCGTGTAGTGCAGTGAATTACCATTTAAAATCTATCTATCTATCTATCTATCTATCTAAACAATATTTACTTAGTGAATTTTTTGTGTCATTTTCTATCTTTGTAAAAGAAACAGATTTTTTGGCTCTTAAACACCAAATTTTGCTGAGACCTGGGCGTATTGGAAGTTGTTCTGAATGTCCCTCTCTGATCTTTCATAACAACAATGTTCTTATCATGGGAATCTGATCTGATATACTTTTATTTGAGTCATTTGAGTAAATTGAAGGGAGTAAGTAAAGTGTTATACAAATACAGGCCATTTAGGCAAGGCAAGGCCATTTTATTTCTATAGCACACTTTCAACACAAGGCAATTCAAGGTGGTTGGCATGATTACAAAAATGTGAACATTAAAATATAGAATCACTAAGAGAAAGCATAAAAGCACATCTATAAAACAAACAATAGCATTTGATTAAAAACAACAATTTAGGATAAAAACATTTAATAATAGTATTCACAATAATAGTATCAGTTATTCATAAGCAAGTCTAAATAGGTATGTTTTTATTTTAGATTTAAAAGAGTTCAGTGTCTCTGCAGCTTTGCAGTCATCCGACAGTTTTTTCCAGATATTGGGAGCTTAGAAACTAAAACCTGCTTTTCCATGTTTGGTTCTGGTTCTAGGGACGATCAGTAAACTAGAGCTGGAGGACCTGAGTGATCTGGATGGTTTGTACCATGATAGCAGATCTCTAATGTACTCTGGTGCTAACCCATTCAATGATTTATAGACTTATAAAAGCACTTAGAAGTCTATTCTCTAAACTACAGGGAGCCATTGGAAGGAATTTAGAACTGGGGTACTATTTGGTGTTTGTCAAGCAAGCAATCCAGTAGCACCATTTACTTTACTTGGTGCTGATTGGGTGGACCTCCAAGAGTAGAATTAAGGAAGAGTGTAGATTGTAGCTTATGTAGTGACACTAAGACAGTTTGCTTTGTGCATATTAATGCACTTTAAGGTATATTTGGTGTTTTAACTAATACAATAGACATTTCTAAGCATTTCTAGAAGGGATGTCAAGTAGTCACAGATCTTAGCTATTTGTGTGCAGTTGTGATCCCTGAACCCTATCCATTCTGTGGGTCCACTGCACTAACAATGCTGGGATTCCTTTCATAGAAAAATTTTAACTGATTGGGATGTTTGTATAATTGTATTGAAATGACTTTTGTCACCTTGAGATGACATTTGTTGTAAATTGGTGCTATATAAATAAAAGTGAATTGAATTGAATTAACAGAAAAATGCAAAACATATGTGAAAAGAATGGGCCTGTGAATCTATCCAAAAGGTGTCACTTTTTTCATTTTAGCTATATTAGCACTTGGTGTGTGGAACTGCCTGACAGTGGTAGAGGACCGTAAGACAAGACGTGCCTTTCCACTATCGGAACTTCAGGCTATTTTGACTGGAATTTCCTGATACCCGTGTGTCTCCATTCCATTGGGCCGGGCAGACAGGACTTTTTTCGAGGCCATTTCAGGAGCCAACTGTATTTCTGAATAGGAGTATGAACTCGGAAATGGCCCGATAGAGTCAGATCAAACAGAAACGCAGCAACAAGCCCTGCTGCTTCCATGTCCACTTCCTGTTATCTCTGCTGCTCTGGGTGTTTTTTTGTATTGATCAGTGATGCTACCTGCTGCTGAAAGAATGGTGATATGCAGATATATTTAGCTGATTCCTCAAGAGGGCAGATTGTGTATGAAGACAGATTGACCAGACAGTAAAAACATCTAGTTATAAAACCCCGAAGTTTCAGTAGTGAAAACAAGCCTAATGGTGAGATGTATTGCAGCAGTGAAAGATGGGTTTGAGGTGGAGTAGGAAATAATATGTAAATGGAAAAAATTATGCTAGTTTGTAATGATCCACGATGTTTGTCACTGCCAGTGATATTATAATTCATACTGAGACTAGCCACCTAGTTTTGATGCAAGTTAGATGAATGATTTCAAAATCCACTCTGAGGAGAAAGGGAATTAAGCTCACTAAAAGAAAGAGAGAATACATGAAAGCAATAGAGGTGAAGCATGTGAAACAGAAGGATACTTGTAAGAGTGAAATAGACTTGTTATGATAAAGAAGGGGATCTGAAAGAGGCAGAACTGAAGATTTTCAAGATTTTCACCAGGAATTATCTAAATGGAACTGAAAAGATTTAGCAGTTTGATGACAAAGACAGAGAGGCAGATCAGCTTATTTTTCTATAGTTTGGACATGTCTAGAAAATCTCTTCTATCCAACTATTTACCTGTATTAATGGCACCTTTTAACATTCACTGATATGCCTTAACATTATGACCACCTGTCTGGTAGCTTGAAAGAAGAAGAGTAGAAGAAGAAGGTAGAAGAAGAGTGGGAAAAGAAAGGAGGTGGAGTAGCAGTGTAACATATGGTGTCATCCAGGACATGTTACTGTGAAGTGTCGTCTCTGCAGCCCAGATATTTAACTCTTTGGTAGTATGTTTACATCCATATTATTTACCAAGAGGGTTCACCAATGTTATTTTGGCAGATATTTACATTCCACCTTTAGCCGTTGACAACCATGCATGTGATGTCATCAGTTCTGTTGTTGCTAAGATACAGACCCAGCACCCAAATGCACTTGTGGCAATATCTGGTTATTTTAATTTTGCCTCACTCTCTTCTACATTTCCAACATTTCAACAGTTTGTCAGCTGCTCCACAAGAGAAAACAAGACCTTGGATTTGTTTTATGCAAATGTAAAGGATGCTTATATGTCCAAACCAAGACCTCCTCTGGGACAATCAGATCATAGTCTTGTCTTTCTCTGCTCTGAATATAAACCACTTGTTCAGAGGTAACCTCCGACAAAGAGAACTATTAGAAAATGGTCACATGAAGCTGAAGAAGCCCTGCAGGGTTGTTTTGAGTCCACAGACTGGACAACTCTTTGCCAGCCACATGGAGAGGACATCAATGTCATGACTGGGTGTGTGACTGACTACATAAATGTCTGTGTGGACAACATCATCCCCTCCAGAACTGTGAGATGCTTCCCTAATAACAAACCCTGGATCACCAGTGAGCTGAAGGAACTGCTGAATAAGAAAAAGAGCCTTCAGGGAGGGAGATAGGGAGTAATTGAGGAGTATACAGAAGCAACTGAAAGTCAAGATCAGAGACAGCAAGGAGGCTTACAGGAAGAAGCTGGAGAACAAACTACAGAGGAACAATATAACAGATGTCTGGTCTGGAATGAAAAAGATCACAGGCTTTAAGCACAGGAAGGACTGGATAGATGGAAGTGTGGATAGAGCCAATGAACTGAACACATTCTTCAATAGGTTCAGTTCAGGAACAAGCTCAGCATCCTCCTCTCCTGTTTCCAGCCAAGGAGACTTCCCACTCTCCTCTGACCCACACATGTCCTGTCACACCTCAGATGTTTTATCTTCCACCTCAGTCATGAACTCTTCTACTTCCACAACTTTCTCTTCAACCAAGTCAGGAGATGCTGCTTCCCCTTTTATCTCACTATCCCACCTGTCTGTCTCTAGAAGTCAGGTAAAGAGGCAGTTGGTGAAAATTAACCAGAACAAGGCTGTAGGTCCAGATGGTGTCAACCCCAGAGTCCTGAATACCTGTGCAGAGCAGCTCTGTGGGATTCTGCAGCACCTCTTCAACCTTAGCCTGGCCCAGGAGAAGGTCCCAGTGTTGTCGAAGACATCATGCCTTGTTCCAGTACCAAAGAAAACTCACCCATCAGTCATCAATGACTATAGACCTGTTGCCCTGACATCCCACATCATGAAGGTCCTGGAGAGACTCCTGTTGCACCACCTTAGTAAGCAAACTAGAACCTATCAGGACCCCCTGCAGTTTGCTTATCGCCGTGGAGTTGGTGTTGAAGATGCCATCATCAACCTGCTTCAACCAACTCACTGTCATCTGGACAAAGCAGGCAGCACTGTGATAATCATGTTCTTTGATTTCTCTAGTGCATTTAACACAATTCAGCCTGATTTGCTTTGTCAGAAACTCCTGAAGACACAGATGGAGGCCTCAACAATCAGCTGGATCAATGACTACCTGACAAACAGACCACAGTTTGTGAGACTGAAGGATTGTGGGTCCAAGCAGCTGGTCAGCAGCACAGGACCACCACAAGGGACTGTACTCTCACCGTTCCTTTTCACTCTGTACACCTCAGACTTCCAGTATAAGACGGAGAACTGTCATCTGCAGAAATACATCCGACTTTGTGGGATGTTGTGGAAACAATCATCTTACCTTGAATGTGAACAAAACAAAGGAGATGATTGTAGATTTCAGAAGAAACAGAGACAAGTCAAAGACAGTCTCTATCAAGGGAGAAGAAGTGGAGGTGGTTGAGGAGTACAGATACCTTTGAGTTCACCTGGACAACAGACTGGACTTTTTGAGGAAGCTCAGGTCCTTCAAGGTTTGCAGGAAGATGCTGCAAATCATCTACAGTCTGTTGTTGAGAGTGTTATCTCTTCGTCCATCATCTGTTGGGGAAGCAGCATCAGAGCCAGGGACTTAAAACTGCTCAACAACATGATAAAGAAGGCTGGTTCTGTTCTGGGGTCACCTGTGGAACAATTGGAGATAATGATGCAAAAAAGGATTCTTCATAAATGAGATTATTGTACAGCAACAGAGTATCTTCAGTTGGAGGTTTCTTCAGTTTCGCTGCAACACAGACCGCTACAGGAAATCCTTCCTCTCCACAGCCATCATTGTCTTCAACAACTCCTTGAAAAAGAATGAGTAATGAGCTACAACAACACTTAATTTCCCTATGGGATCAATAAAGTATCTTTGAAGTGAATTGATGGCCTCACTGTTGCTGGCAAAACAGCCCTGATCTGTTGAGACATGGGCTTTGCTAAACCCTTGATGATGTGCTGTACTATATAGCATCAAGTCATAAGCAGCAGATCATTTAAACAACTGGGGGAGATGGGTTGGAAGTGTTGAATGTCAAGTCAACTACGTAGACTTGTTGTTTTGCTCCTAAAACCATTCTAGAACCCTATTTGCTGTGGATCACACTACAGTGGCCAAGATAACCATCAATGAACTGTAACCCTTTCTCTAGCCTGCCAGTGTCACCAGTTTCTTGGACCACTTTTGACAGATATTAACCAGCGCAGACTGGAAAAAGACATAAAAGCTCCAGCTTTGGAAATGCTTAGGACAATTCAAAGACAAATCGTAATCCACTGTTGCTTATTGTTTTTCACCTTGCTCATCAGTAGTCATAATTTTATGTCAGATTCATGTATGTTTTCCATTGCTTTGGCACTATTGTAGAAATCTTTAAATTGCTATGATTTTTTCTGATTGTTGTTCGATATCTCTGTTTTCTGATCAATGGGATTAGATATAAGTGTAACATACACTGTTCAGTTTACAAACAGCACACTGTCATTTGTCACACTGACTAAATTATGTTTTGCTATGAGTTTATTACACCTTGAAGAATGGAGTTCAAGATTTTATAGCCAGATTATGACACAAGCATTCCTACAGTCCTGACATGTTTCCATCTGAAGTCTGCTGTATGGACCCAGAAATAACTATCCTAAAAGAAATAAAGAAATAATCAATTAAATTCACTTTCATTTACACTGTATAGCGCCAATTCACAACAAAATGTCATCTCAATGCACTTTACAACAAAAGCAATTTCAATACAATTACACAAACATTCCAATCAGTTAAAAGTTTTCTATGTAAGGAATCCCAGCAGATTGTGATGAGTTATCAACGTGAGGTTGTGTCCGGATCATGCTGACTCCAACCACAGCAATTCCTTAGCAATCCCTCATACTGAGCAAGCATGTAGCGACAGTGGAGAGGAAAAACTCCCCTTTAACAGGAAGAAACCTCTGGCAGAACCAGAACCTGGATCAGTACAAGCGGTCATCTGCCACGACCGTGTGGGGGTCTGAGAAGACAGAGAAGAGACAGCATGGAGGATGCTTGGTCACCCCGAGCATCATCTGGAGCGATGTTCCCCATCCAGCAGGGGGCATTATAGCTGACCAGGGTACCAGACCATGTGGAGCTTCTATGGGTAGTAAAATACTGAGAGAATACGGGGTTAACAATCACAATAACAATAGAAAAAATATATCTGGAGAGTGGTAGGAGAAAAAAGTAGAAGAGAGAAGAAAAGTGGTCAGTCTGTCCTCCAACAGTCTAAACCTATAGCAGCATAACTACAAAAATAGCTCAGGATAACCTAAGCCAGTAACTATAAGCTTTATGAAAAAGAAAGGTTTTAAGCCTAGTCTTAAAAACAGACAGAGTATCTGCCTCACGGACTAAAACTGGGAGCTGGTTCCACAGGAGAGGAGCCTGATAACTAAAAGATCTGCCTCCTATTCTACTTAGAAATTTTAGGAACTACCAGTAGACCTGCATTCTGAGAACAAAGTGCTCTGTTAGAAACATATGGAACAATCCAATCTCTGATGTACGATGGAGCTTGATTATTAAGGGCTTTATAAGTAAGGAGGAGGATCTTAAACTCTATTCTGGATTTAACAGGGAGCCAATGGAGAGAAGCTAAAACAGGAGAAATATGATCTCTCTTTTTAATATTCATCAGAATTCTTGCTGCAGCATTTTGGATCAACTGAAGGCTTTTAATTGCATTTTGTGGACTTCCTCATAATAAGGAATTGCAGTAGTCCAGCCTTGCAGTAACAAATGCATGGACTAGTTTCTCTGCATCACTCCTGGCAGGATGTTTCTAATTTTAGCAATATTCCGGAGGTAAAAGAAAGAAATCTTAGAAACCTGTTTAATATGGGATTTAAATGTCATGTCTTGGTCAAAAATTACACTGAGGTTCTTTACGTTATTACCAGAAGCCAACTTAATGCCATCCAAATGAAGTGACTGATTTAACAGTTTCCTTTTTAAAGCTTCTTGTCCAAAGACAACAACTTCTGTCTTGTCTGAATTTAAAAGTAGAAAATTCAGAGTCATCCAGGTTTTTATGTCTTCATGCTTGTAATCTACGTAACTGATTGGTTTAATCAGGTTTTATGGATAAATAAAATTGTGTATCTTCAGTATAACTGTTGAAATTCATTCCATGTTGTCTAATTATTTTACCAATTGGAAGCATATATATATATATATATATATATATATATATTAAAGAGAATCGGTCTAAGCACAGAACCATGTGGTACTCCAGCAGTAACCCTTGAGTGTGAAGATTTATCATTAACATGAAAAACTGGAATCTGTTGGACAGATGTGATCAGAGGCCTTTAGAGTATCATTAGTAACTTTTACCAGTTCTGTTTCAGTGCTATAATGAGCTCTAAAACCTGACTGACATCCTTCAAAGAGGTTGTTGCTGTTTAGATGCTGACATACTTGATTAGTAACTATTTTCTCGAGAATTATGGATAAGAGAGGAAGGTTAGATATAGGTCTATGGTCCGTTCACACCGCACACTGTCTGCATCAAGCAACGCTCACAATGCATCTAGTTTGACATATATACATTTTTAAACTGAAACTGAAAGCAAGTGGGCAGGCTTTTCTCTTCCGGATGTTTTGCACACTGCAGATCGTCACTGGCTAGATATGGCTCATTGGCTAGATTGGTTGGCGAAGTGAGTCAAGTGTGTCATAAGTTCAGTTAGCTGAACTTCTGCTTTTGCTAAGTTGCTCCTTGAAACGCAAGTAACGCTTGAAAAGTTGATGGATGCAATGCACACAACGCACCGCAAAGACTCTGAAGAACCTCTGACGGACTCGACCATAGACTTTACATGTAATCGTGCCGCCACTGACGCTGCCGTTTGGGGCGGGGTGAATGAAGCATAATTCATTTTGATCGAGGGACAGTTTCTTAAGTAAAGGTTTAATTACAGCAACCTTAAATTTCTGTGGCACATATCCATTTATTAAAGATAGATCATAACTAATATCGGGCCAGTAACCAGAGGGAACACTTCCTTAAATAATTTGGTTGGTATTGGGTCTAACATACAAGTTGAGGGTTTAGATGAAACTAATATTTGTGATAATTCCGAAAGCTCAACAGAATCCAAATGGTACAGACATAGACATGGTTCTACAGTTCTATCTGATACTGCATCATTTACTGAAAGAGAATTAATCATGTTTGGGAGAATGCCAATGATTTTAGTTTTTATAGAATTTATTTTACTAATGAAGAATCCCATATCCCAATCCCATAATCATAAATACTTACTCTGGGTTCGCTAATAGGTCAAGCTTATTGAATTTGTTAAGATCAGATGGTCTATGATTTCATTCACTGGGAGTCATTTGGATTTGTAGTGTTGAGACATAAAACTGTACTCAGTACAGTCGCAGAAATATTTTTGCACTCAGATACATTTGACATCTTCACTACATTGTCTACATTTATTTTTGTAAACCTCTTCTAATGGATTTATCTTTGTCTCAAATAGAGGTTGCTGGGTTTGATCGAGAAATTATTCCATTACGCTGCATTAGTATTTAATTTCTGCAGTTGGGTCCTTTCATGTTCACTATGTTTACTTAGCTCTGTGAGCTCAGTAATTTAGGCATTATGCTGTTGACAGTGTAACGTTAACGTTCGGATAAAAATGTTAAAGCAAGACTCCCGTCATTTGTTAACTTAACTGAAACTCCTCACATCGATTTAGCAAACCAAAAAGAAAGGGGCCTGTCTGTTACTGAACCATCTCTTCATCCTCCACCTGCCAAAAAACTTGCTCAAGTTCCGTGTGGAAGCATTTTACAGTCAGTGCTGCAGATAAAACCTAAGTGATAAGTATGTGTAAAAGTCAGATCAGTAGAGACAGAGATATCAAACATCTGTCAACATCTGCCATGCATAATCACATGCACCATCCTCTTCTGGTACTGTCTTCACCCCCACAAGCACCAAACCTCCCACCAGCATCAATATCATCACAACCATGTTCTGCCAATCCCTCCGCAAGCACCAAACATCATAAAAGCCAAGTTATGCCCCTGTTGATCTCTTTTCAACGCTGTATATCCATAATTATTAAAATGGCTAATCAAATATAACGCAAATTAGAAGGGTAACATGAAAGAAAATAGATTTTTACACCTATTTTGAATTTTACACAAATACCCCCCCCCCCTCAAATAAATACAAGTAGCCTACAGATACAATTACCATCATAGTGGGGTAGAAATGTGAACTGGAAAGAAGATGATACATGGTATGCAGTTTTGGTGTATGGCTAGTGTCTAGCTGGAAGGTGAACTCAGTCTCGAGTCAGGTTAAGGACCACTCTGTAGTTTGCTTTGTCCATTTTTCCAATAATATGCCCTTTCCTTAAAGAAAAGCAACCCCACAGCATGATTCTGCCCTCACTATGTTTCATAGATGAATGGTGTTAGGTTTTCACCAGGTATAGTGTGTGTGTGTGTCTGTTTATGTCACGGTAGATCACCACAACATGGCTGCTAACTTCACCTTTTCATGCAAGTCTTCTTTCCAGGCTTCAGTTAAGGACAGGTGTGTATGCCTGCAGCTCCTCCACAATTACCACTGGCCTCTGGGCTGTTTATCTAATCAATGCCCTCCATGCCTGGCTGCTGTTTCAGGTTGACAAGCATGTTCTAGTAGGTTTGAAGTTGTACCATGCTCCAACCCTAATCCTGCTTTCATCATCTCCACTGGTTGTTTTGTCATGGAAATCTGGGTGTCTGAGGGGCCTTTGATGAGAGAATAAAACAAAGGTGTCAGCCATATTTGTACATAGTTTATTTTACGTGCACGGAGGGTCTCGTACTGAGAACCCCCAAAGCTTCAGACAGATGTATGAGTTTATATACCGTCAGCCACACCCTAAGAATCAGCTTCTGTCCGATCATTACATCATACAGTTATGATTGGATAACCACAAGACCAATCACAGAACAAAATGGAATAGGTAAACACAGGATGTGTCATCAGTAGTCAGCAGTAAGCAATCAGGAGATAGTTTCAGTGGACACTCTGGAAAAAGACATTCACATGATCTGTCATAAGTGTAACACCAGATAATAACAAGATTTGTCATGAGTCAATATTAGATATTTACATACAATTGGTCCTTGTTTGTACCTTAGAATAAGAACCGCTGTCTAAGAGCTGAGTAAGATGATTAAACCTTTCTTAATGTCCCAGGATAATAACATTTTCTGTCACAGTTTCTCTACCAACCTCTGGCTTCATACTGACATTAAACTAAACACAGGTGGGCTCCTATTTACTGTTTTAGGCCAAACTGTAGCTATTTGGTTGTGTAACTTACAGGTACAACAGTTATATTACAATGGGGTTGCACAGTGGTACAGTTGGTAGCACTGTTGCCTTGCAGCAAGAAGGTTCTGGGTTCAAATCCCAGCAACCCCTCAAAGGATAGATAGTACAGATGATCGATGGATAGAAGAGTTACAATGCATGGTACACTGTGCAGATTTTTGTTTCCAAACTAATACTCCTTTAAACACTAGTTTTTATTGATCTGTGGTAAAATAAATAAAACGCTGTCGTTGAAATTTGACAAAAATGTCAAAAGATTAACTTAATATGAATGACTTGAATGACTACATGTTTAAATTTGTCTAATAAAAATTTGTAATTAGCATTAAGCTAGCATTGTAGGCCTTGGGTGTCGTCTTCTCCACACTGGAAGTTTTACTGCACAGACCAACAGGAGAGCAGCTCCTTCTAATCCCTCGTTAATGTTTGACTTCCTGAGCGGTGAAGACTGGCAGCAGGAGTGGCCGCTGTCACGCTGCGCTCTGTTGCAGCGTCAGGGCTCCAAGCTTTCTTAGCCATGGATATTTTTGGCTCCTACCTTGCTTTAATCCATGCAGCGAATTCCCTGATGGATTATTCATGCTTCCTCTCCCCCTCCGCCCCACACCTTCTTTACTTCTTCCCCTCTCACCTCTCCCGCTCTCTTTCCCACCTTCTTCCTTTTTTTGCACGTTCTCAGCTTCTCTTTCTCTAACACCACCTCAAGTCTTTCTCTGTGTGTATTTGTAGCCTCATTAGACGATACTGCCAAACAGTCACTTATATAATTTATTTATTGCTTAGCTTATATAAGATACCTGCAGTCATTTCACTCCACCAAGTGTAGAATGTATAGTTGCACATTGTTTCTGTGTCTTCTCTAATCTTCCCACTGAAGACTGCTGTCTAAATCTTTACCTTTTTATATTAATGCACCACATACTAATAGAAAATGTGCGTCTTTTAGAGAGTTTAAGGTAAATGAAGAGAGTTCAAACCAGTTCAACTTCAGATTAATGGCTACATTCACTCTCAAAGTCCAGACACCTGGCTTAAAGTGCCAGGACCCTCATTTATCAATCATACTTATGTAAACATCTGTGTACGCCTGTAGAAGATCTGGTCCATCTGTGAGCTGGGGGATGTTTTATTGTATTCAGTTTGATATTAAACCATTTCCTTTATTTCCAACAGGGACATATCCACTGGGGGAACAGTCAGTCAGTACCAAGGAAATTGAATGGTGCTCCAATAATCAGTTAACTTTGCACTTATATATTTCAGCTTCCCAGGCTGCACATATTTTACAATACGTTAGAAATGCTTTTAAAAACAATCCCTAAAACAGATGTTAAATCAGGTGAATCCTGAACCGTGAGTAGGTGGTGATCCACTGTACCAAAACTCATTACATCACATTTAACAGAGGAGGACGTTATAAACCTGGTCTCTAATAACAGCGTTAAATAACATCTGTCAAGTTTTTTTATACATTGCTCTATGGTCACTCTTTTCCCATGTTTTCTATTATTTTTGACTGTCTTACAGTGCTGTGGGATTTATTTTTTGAAGGAGATATTTTTATCTTCTCCCTGACTGATGCTTTCTACAGCAGGATCAGTTTGATTTTTTCTAAGTGCTTTTGCCAGAGGCTTTCCATATAAAGTAATGTCATGGAAATCACAGTAGAACTCGATTTTTGCATCATCAGCTTCCCCAAAATTGTTGACAGAGGTAATTTAAAAAGATGACATAATGAATTACTAGTTTAATGTTGTAAAAAGATTTTTGTAGTTTTTGTTAATTCTTAAAATTTTCCTACTAGCAGAATTTGGCATTTTCAGATGATTTACACACGGTCAATTTCACATTTCACACAAAAACGTTTTAAGCCACTGTAAATCTTAGCCCCCTGACTCTGGGCCAAAACACAACACTTAAGTAGAGTCTAGCTTGTTAATGTAATCTGGAAAAATACTGCACAAACAAAATGCTTTCGTATTCAAATTATAGCTGACTCAGATGGGATGTAAGGTGTAGCACAGGTAAGCACTATTAGTTCAACAACAAGAAGGTCCAGGATCCAAATCTCAACTTTTGCTCTTTCTGTGTCTCTGCTGCCTTCTCCAAACAACAGACGGTCTCTGCAGATTACCGCTTATGCTGAGCCTGGTTCTGCTGGAGGTTTCTTCCTGTTAAAATTGAGTTTTTCCTCTCCACTGTTGCTTCATGCTTGCTCAGTGTGAGGGATTGCTGAGAAGTCACGACACAATCTTCTGTGGTCCTCTAATTCCTAAATTAAACATTGTATTGTAATAACTCTTCTTGTAAAGTGCCTTGAGATGACATCTGTTGGGAAATGGCGCTATATTAATAAACTGAATTGAATTGAACTTTCAGTGTGACATCTGCATGTTCTCCCTGTGTTTGGGAGTTTTCACTGAGTACATTACCAAATGGCATTGGCTTAAAGTGTTTTTGTGCATTCAAAAACAAAAGTTTGATGGTTGAAAACGTTATAAACCATTAAGTTGCTTGGTAGTTAAGTGGTCTGTTAACGTTAAAAGATGAAAGCTGCATCTATTGGTGTTTTTCCTGTGGTAATAGTGCAAAACACAAAGTTTGAATCTAAATGCCCAGGTGGAAACACAAGGACAAGTGAGAAATCTGATGGGGAAAGCTGGAGGTTGACGAGCAAATCAGAATCCAACATGGCTGCCAGGCTTAGAAAATGAACGGAAAGTTGCAGGCAGTGGCAGACTGGCAATCGGGAGCAATTGGATATTCGTTGGTGACGTGGCACACCTGGTGATTGTCGACAGTCAGGTCCATCCATCCATCCATTTTCATCGGTTTATCTGGGGGGGGCAGACTTCATTTAGGCCAGCTTATCAGGGGGTCAGCAGAGAAACACAGTCTCTCTAGTGTGTCTTGGGTATGATGGCACACCAGAGTGGTGTTGAGTTTCTTAAAAGAAAGTTATGGTCTATCTGGTTACATTGGGAATATTAAATGAATAATTTATTAATGTGAATTTAATTATTCCTTCAAATTATTAAAAATGGGGCACCAGCCAGGAATTATCAATGATTTACCAGATAATATTTGCTAAGCTAGGTAGCTACATACTTGCTACATAAAGAAACTACAAAAATGGCCGCCAGCCGGAAACAATGACAGCCATGTCCCTCAGGGGCTTCCTGTATGCACTCACGCCATATCACGCACGTGGGCAGTTCACATGCGTGTACTAGCCATGGTGTACAGTGAAGGATTTTATTGTATATTCAATTTAAACCTTAACTCTATAGATTCCATGCGTGTTCATTTTTATCAGAGAGGAGACGAGAGTGATTTAATTTTCTTTAGATTTTAATACAATAAATCAAATACTGGTTCACAGGGTTGCTTAAAACAAATCAAATATTTAGCTTACAGAGTGGTATAAATTATTATCCACACTCTGGTTCACCCTACCTAGGAGGAATGACAACGTATATAACAGAAACATTAAGTTTTATATTTTAACACAAAGTTAGAGAACCTCCCCTCTAACGTTAAATATGGGACACAAAACATGATTGGTTCATTCAAACTTTTGCTAAAACCAGCCTCCTTACAACCATGCATGCATAATTAATGACCTTCCTGTTATTCTGACTTTGCAAACCAGCTCTAACTAGAGTTTTTGCTGAGTGTTATTTCTTACATGTCCTAATCTATTGCCCTATTCTTTTGCATTCCAGACATCCTCCATATCCTGTTTTTCTCCACTAGTTTGGGTGCAAAGGTTTAACATCCTGTTCTAAAGTTCCTGTTTTTATCTAACTAACTTGTATGCACATGATAAAACATCTCTTTAAGCAGTAACAACACTTCAAAGCAGTTATAATAAAGTCACCAATACATTTCATACATCCCAAAGTAATGTTTTATACTGTATTTCCCATCATTTCCCCTCTTTTGACCCTTCCTAAAGAAGGATCAATATTTTCCTGTTTTTCTGTGACCCAAACAAGATCTGACTCTGCAAAATACCTCTAAAACAATCTTAAAAGTATAATTTAAAGGTATAGTAACTAAAACACCTTAATCAAACATTAGTAATCAATTACTTTTTACAGATTCATCAGATAACCATTTAGCTTAAAAATGTAAAAATACAGAAACATAAAAAAAACAACATTTGCTGTTGTTTATAATGGGTCAGAAAGGTATTTCATTTTCAGGGAAGCACGGTGGCACAGTGGCTTGCAGCAAGAAGGTTGTGGGTTCGTATCCCGGCCCAGGGTCTTTCTGCATGGAGTTTGCATGTTCTCCCCGTGCATGCGTGGGTTCCCTCCGGGTACTGCGGCTTCCTCCCACATTCCAAAAACATGACTGTCAGGTTAATTGATCAGGGTGTACCCCGCCTCTCGCCCGTTGACAGCTGGAGATAGGCACCAGCACCCCCGTGACCCATTAAGGATTAAGCGGTTAAGAAAAATGGAAATGGTATTTCATTCTCGACAAAGAATGAAGAAGAGTAATCTCCAAAGTGTCTAGGCGTCTGTGAATGAGCTCAAAGAACTACAAACATACATGTATGACTTCTCATCTAATTATATAAGTTAGGGTTAATGATTATCCAATTCCTAAAACATCTGAAAACAAAAAGTAAGATCAGCAAAACCCAAAAAGATTTCTGTGTAGGTCTTATCCTCTAAGCAAACCAGAAGGTTCTAATTTACTTCAGAAAAATTCTGTTAAATCAGAAAAATCCTGTTAAATCAGAAAAATAAATAAAAGTTCTAATAATTACAAACAAAACAGATATTTAATCCATTCCCAATTCTTTACCTTCAACTCAATTAGTAATAATAATAGTAATAATTTTTCTAATCATCATTTTAGTGCTAGTATGAACTCAGCTCTTCCCTCTTTGCCAAATTGCTAAATTTGGCACTAGAAAACATAAAAAGAATCCCAAGTTAGCCAAGCTCCTGTTTACAACACAGAGCAAAACACAAAATTTTAGTAACACAAATGCTATTTGATGCCAGGATTCTCAACAGAATTAGTTTATTTTATTTTTTATCAGCCCTCTGAACAGTCTGTAAGGCCTATAACATTAGCTATATATTCAGAAATGGCATATTTCATGATATGCGTAAAACTAATTTACTAACTAACCTGAATTTTAACTAACCTGAATTTTTTTTTTCAGCAGACAGACCCTTTAAACTTGCCAGGAATGAATTGACAAAACTAGTAAACCTATAATTTAGAGTTTCCAAACTCTGCATAATCTTACCAAGCCCGGCCCATGGAAAAATAGAATCACTTTTCTGTCCATCACTCCATAGCTTGTGCTCTGGTGAAACGTTAAAATGTCCAGATACGGTCATTTGGAGCAGTGGCAGTGCACCTCCTCTGGCTCTTGATTCTCTACTGCGGACAAAGAAAAGAATGCTCTTTAAATTCAGCAAGTCCTCCTGCCTGTCCAGGTCAAAGGCAGATATGAACAGATATCCACAGAGAAGCAGATGATCGTCAATAGGGCAAGTTCCCCTTGCGTCAACAGTCTCAAAATGGAGCACCCTTTGTCCTGTGGCTTTGGAGTAAGTCAGAACAAAGGACACATAACTACATTGCTCATAGATATGTATACAAAATCATTGTGATATATTTCCCATGTCCCGGATTTGGCAAAACATGACCAGATTTTTTCAAAACATTTTCAAACAAATAGGTCTCTGGTCTGATCTCAAATGTAATAATGATTGCTCAAATACCCAGGTTAACCCTAACTTACGTCCGTCTCCCTGTCAATCTTCTCCTTACCGTGGGTGTAACTGCAAATCTTTTCCTCACCCATTTAACTTCCTTCCTGGGCAATACATTTCAGGCACAAAAGTCTCCCAAATCCTTGAGGTGAGTAAAATATCTGAAAATTAATCAGTAAGATCAGTAGGCTCTATGATGATGTCCTACAAAATATGGTGTCTGAAAGCAAACATAACAATTAATAACATACCTCAGATAAAAACTGTATCGATACCATACATAGATTTTTTTCTTCAAAGTTTTGTGGTCTGTTCACAAAGTAAATAAAGAAAAAAAGGCTGGATTTTTCTGTTAGATATTGCTGTTTTAAAGCACCACTAAAAAATTGCAATAACAAAAATAAAAGCAATAACCATCTGCAAAGGTTCTATCCTCTTTTTTTCTGTCCCTCTTGTAAACAGTCTCTATGGAAAAGTGGCTCTCCTGGTTCCGCTTCACTGAGGTTGAGACGAATAGCTCATATTGAACTAAACCCCTTTGAAATTCAGACTTCACACCACTTTTCCCAGACTCTGTCCCTTTAATCAATTAATAATTTCTGCTACTATAATTGTGCTACTTACAGTGAGATAAAGATGTCCAACTAGGTTTCTCTTCTATTTTAACTGTTGTTGGTGTCGTCAAGGTTACCTGTGAAGCTCCTCCCACCTGAGCAATGACCAATAAAGATCCAGTCTCCAACTCCCCCTCTTTTCAAACTTCATCCAAAGTAATATAGCATCATTTGTCACATTAGTTCACTGGATTGCTATCAAGCTGGCTCAGACAGAGAAAATATCAAAATTAAAAAACATCAAATGTTTAAAACAAAATCAGAGAATAGTACTGACTGATAAACACAACATAGTTTTATAAAAATAGTCTTCAGTTTGCTATACTTCAAATTCTATCCATATTTATAAAGAAAAAAATCCAAGATATAAAGCAATGACTAAACAGCTTCCCTATACATATTTCTGTGGGACTTTAAGACCATAGTGCAAATAGGCATGTCTCATTCCCTGATCAAATTGATGTGAAAGTAACCAGGTGGTTGCTTATTGTTAGAAATTGCCAAACCTAAAGTACGTGTTTGTTCTAAAAGTCTAATCTATATTTGAATATGACTTTTGTGTCATATGTTTCCTATTTAAACAAACCCAAATGTGCTTATTGGCCCAGATATTCTGATTGTAAATAATGAAAACATTTCATACTTCAAAAACATCTGTCAGATTCTGTTGAATGAGTCAAACACAGTCAAACTAATTTCTGTAACTAAAACTCCAGTTACTTCCTCTACATGGCAGTTTACCTTTTTTCTTAAATGTTTGTAACACGTATAATACTCCAATTTCCATTCAACAATAAAACTAAAAATACAAAATCATTTCATAAACAAGCTTCAAAAGATAAAAATGCTCTAAACAAAAGTTTAAAAATTAAAACAAAACAACAAAAATCAGAATTTTACAGTCAATCCCAATTATCCTCTCAGGCTTCTTTTTATTGCTCAAATTATAAACACCAAATTGAATTGAAGCTTCTAGAAATGTCAAATAAATGACCACCGAATCATTTTTGCTTTACCTCAGTTTCTCAGTCAACATTCCCCAAATGTATCATTAATAAATAGCCTGCAGTTTTGCAATTCCAGTCAGGATCCACTTTAAAGTAAATATACATACAAGTTGAGAAAAATAAAAATAAAAAAATTAATAAAAATCTACATCAACTGTCAGCAACAAAGTATTTACTAATTAAATGGTATATTATTCCATTGTTCTATTCTATTATCATAACTGTTCTAGAACCTTTTTCTCTAAATTCAAGAGGCAAAAATTCCCTCTCAGCATCAGGAAGACTAGCTACCAGATCATGCATAACATCTGACAGATTAATTTTAAAATTTAAAACCTAAACCCAATTCGTATTTTCCGCCAATACAGAAATCTTCAACAGATTTTGAAAACTTGCATTTATCTCTACACTTGAAAACAAAACAAAAAGTTATTTAAATGTACATGCTTCAGTTGCATAGATTGTTTCCACACAATCAGAATAAATTAATTAGAACTTACTTCTTTCTTATAAATTAAAACTAACATTTAGAATTAAGCTGACAATTATTGGTTGTTCTTCAACAAATTTAATTCAATTCAATTCAGTTTATTTATATAGCGCCATTTCACAACAGATGTCATCTCAAGGCACTTTACAAAAAGAGTTTAGCACATAATCTAGTCATTTTTCTTTTAGTCATTAGAACATTTTCAAATTCAGCAATAACTTGCTTGTCGTCATAGCTCTTACTCAATGTTCATATGTAAAGTAAATTCAATTCAATTTCAATTCAGTTTATTTATATAGCGCCATTTCACAACAGATGTCATCTCAAGGCACTTTACAAAAAGAGTTATTACAATACAATGTTAAGTGTAGAAATTACAGAACCACAGAAGATTGCGTCGTGGAATTCTCAGCAATCCCTCATACTGAGCAAGCATGCAGCGACAGTGGGAAGGAAAAACTCCCTTTTAACAGGAAGAAACCTCCGGCAGAACCAGGCTCAGCACAAGCGGTTATCTGCCGCGACCGTCTGTGGCTTGGAGAATACATAACAGAGACACAGAAAGAGCAATAGAACTGATGCAGAAGTTTGTTGCAGGACGTGGAGAATTTTCCGTCACTGCAATGCCATCTTAGTCAGGGTCGTCAAGCAGGGCTAATCCGGAGCACCTACTATAATAGAAAACAGGTTAGTGCTTGAATTGACAGCACATCATGCAGTTGGGGAGAAGTAGGAGAGAAAGTAGGAACAGACCCTAATAATGTCCTCCAACAGCCTAGCCTAAAGCAGCATAGCTACTAACATTAACCTGTCTCCTAGCTACTAGGAGACCTGGCTACCAACACTCTGTCTGAGTCCTCCTGACCCGTGGACGGTGTAGGGCCGGTAACGGCCCCCGTCATGCCGGGGTCTTCTCGGAGTCGGGTTGTTTGAGAATGCAGCCCAAAGTGGGTGGTAAACTCCATCTAAGGCTAAATACCGGCACGAGACCGATAGTCGACAACTATCTTAAGGAAAAATAGACAGAACTGAGAGGACAGAGTTGAAGAGGGCGAGAAACGTTTAAGAGATAAACGGGTGGGGTCCGCACAGTCTGCCCGGGGGATTCAACCCGGCAGGTAATGGGCGGCCGCACTGTGCGGGAGGATCCCCTTGAGGGACCTCTCTCCGGCGCTGGCTGGCCCCTGTGGGGCACATTTCTTCCGCGGCGGTAAGCCGCGACCGGCTCCGGATCTTTACCTGGCTTACATTAATCTATCTCTACCTAGCTACTCTACCTCTTCCTATCTCTTCCTAACTTTTGACACTCTGCCTGACTACTAACATTAACCTGTCTCTTCCTATCTACCTGTCTGACCTGACTCTAACTACCTATAAACATATCTCTAACTGTAAGCTTTGTCAAAGAGGAAAGTTTTTAGCCTAGTTTTAAAGATAGACAAATTGTCTGCTTCACGAACCAACCCTGGGAGCCGGTTCCATAGGAGGGGAGCCTGATAGCTGAAAGATCTGCCACCCATTCTACTTTTAGAAATCCTAGGAACTACCAGTAAACCTGCAGTCTGAGAGCGAAGGTCTCTGTTAGGAACATATGGAACAATCAGGTCTCTTATGTATGATGGAGCTAGATTATTAAGGGCTTTATATGTCAGAAGGAGGATCTTGAATTCTATTCTAGATTTTACTGGGAGCCAGTGAAGAGAAGCTAAAACAGGGGAAATGTGATCTCTTCTTTTAATATTCATCAGAATCCTAGCAGCAGCATTTTGAACTAACTGTAGACTTTTAATTGTATTCTGTGGACTACCTGATAATAGACAGTTACAGTAATCCAGCCTTGAAGTAACAAATGCATGGACTAGTTTTTCAGCATCAGTCCTGGACAGGATGGTTCTAATTTTTGCAATATTCCTAAGGTGAAAAAAGGAAATCCTACAGACTTCTTTAATGTGAGTTCTAAATGACATATCTTGGTCAAAAATGACACCGAGGTTTTTTGCTTTATTACTGGAGGCTAATTTAATGCCGTCCAGGTGAAGGGGCTGACTAAGTAGTTTCTTTTTCAGAGCTTCTGGTCCAAAGACGACAACTTCTGTTTTATCAGAATTTAGAAGCAAGAAGTTTAGAGTCATCCAAGTTTTTATGTCTTCCAGACATGCCTGTAGTCTACCTAACTGATTGGATTCATCAGGATTTATGGATAGATATAGCTGTGTATCATCTGCGTAACTATGGAATTTTATCCCATGCTGCCTAATTATTTTACCAATAGGAAGCATATATATAGTAAAGAGAATCGGCCCAAGCACTGAACCCTGTGGTACTCCGCAAGTAACTATTGAGGTTGAGGAAGATCTATTGTTTACCTGAACAAACTGAAATCTGTTAGACAAATAAGATTTAAACCAACCTAGTGCTGTTCCTATTATACCGACACTTTGAAGCCTTTCTATGAGAATATTGTGGTCAACAGTGTCAAAGGCAGCACTGAGATCTAACAGGACCAGAATGGTCACCAGTCCATTGTCTGAGGCTATGAGAATATCATTAGTAACCTTCACCAGAGCTGTTTCAGTGCTATGATGAGCTCTAAAGCCTGACTGAAACTTCTCAAACAGCTCATTATTGTTTAAATGCTCACATATCTGGTGTGCAACTATTTTCTCAAGAATTTTAGATAAGAAGGGAAGATTAGATATCGGTCTATAGTTAATTAAGTCGTTTTGATCAAGAGAGGGTTTCTTAAGTAGAGGTTTAATTACAGCAATCTTAAACTCCTGTGGTACATATCCATTGACTAAGGATAGATTCATTATATTTAAAATTGGAGCAGCGATCAGAGGGAAAACTTCTTTTAAGAGTTTAGTTGGGATTGGGTCTAAAACGCAAGTTGAAGGTTTAGATGAAGCTAATAATTTTAGTACATCACAAAGTTCGGCTGCATTAAAGCAGTTTAAGCATATATTAGGTTCCACCATTTTTGAGGCTGCCTCATTAACTAAGGAGGAAGCAAGCATATTGGGAAGGTTCCCAATTATCTTATTCTTTATGGAGTCTATTTTATTTATAAAGAATTGCATGAAGTCGTCACTGCTTAGAGCTTGGGGAATGGTTGGCTCGATAGAGCTATGATCCTGTGTGAGTTTGGCAACTGTATTAAAAAGAAACCTAGGATTATTTTTATTCTCCTCGATTAAAGATGAATAATATGCTGTTCTAGCTGTGTGAAGGCTCTTTTTATATAGCAATAAACTATTTTTCCATATTAAAAAGGAATCATGTAAATGCGTGGAGCGCCATTTTCTCTCTAGTTTTCTAACATTCTGCTTTAGGGTACGTAGCTCTAAATTAAACCAGGGAGTTAATCTTCTATGGCTAGCCACCTTCCTTTTCAAGGGGGCAACTTTGTCTATTGCCCGACGCAGGGAGGAATTAACGCTATGAACTAAAATGTCAAGTTGTGAGGGGTCACGAGTTAAATCACTGTTTTCTGTTCTGCATTTATAAACTGAGGAAATTAAAGTTGGAAGAGCTTCTTTAAAATTTGCTACAGCGTTGTCTGATAACGTTCTGGTATAATGAAGTTTTCTTTCAGGTTTGATATGATCCATTAGAGTAAGTTTAAAAGTGATAAGGAAATGATCAGACAGGATAGGGTTATGTGGAAAGACTGTTATTTCTTCACAGTCAATGCCATAAGTCAGCACAAGATCTAAAGTGTGGTGACAAGAATGTGTTGGTCCCTGCACATTTTGAGTAAAGCCTATTGAGTCTAGGATAGTGTTAAAAGCTGTATTTAGACTATCACTTTCATTATCAACATGAATATTGAAGTCTCCGACTATAATGACTTTATCAGTGTTTAAAACTAAGTCAGATAGAAAATCTGAAATCTGATCTAAAAATTGAGAATAAGGTCCTGGTGGACGATATAAGACCACAAACAAAAGTGGCTTTACTGCTTTGTTATGTGTATGAGGAAAGCTAAAAACTAGATGCTCAAAGGAACTGTAACTATTATTTTTTTGGAGATTAATTAGTAAATCGGAATGAAAGATAGTTGCTACTCCACCTCCTCGACCAGTACTTCGAGGGACACTAAAGTTTAAGTAGCTAGGGGGAGTTGACTCATTTATTGTGACATGGTCCTCTTCCTGCAACCATGTCTCTGCAAGACAAAACAAATCAATATTATTTTCACAAATTAAGTCATTTACTAAGAGTGTTTTTGAGGGGAGAGATCTTATGTTTAGTAAACCACATTTAATTGATTTGTTTTTATGTTCAGTCCGAGTTTTATTTATCTTTATGAGATTTTTATACTTTGCTCTAGTAGCATTAACTTTTAATTCATTAGTTTTGGGTAGTGGACGGGAAACTATCTCTATAGGGTAGTGGGTGGGTGGCAGTCCCTGTTCCTTGACCTGGACTCTGGGTTCCCTGAGCTGGACTCTGGGTTGTCACGGCTTTGGGGAACTAGAGATAACCCTATCAATGTTCCTGGAAAGAAGCGAAGCTCCGTCCTCGGTGGGATGGATGCCGTCTCTACGTAACAGTCCAGGTTTTCCCCAGAAGGCCCCCCAGTTATCAATGTAGCCCACATCGTTTTCTGGACACCACCTTGACAACCAAAGGTGGAACGAAAGCATACGGCTGTACATGTCATCGCTAGTACGATCAGGCAGGGGACCAGAAAAAATTACAGAGTCAGACATCTTTTTGGCAGCCCTACACACCGAAGCTACGCTAATTTTAGTGACCTCCGACTGCCGTCGCCGGGTGTCATTGCCACCAGCATGGATAACGATCCTGCTATACCGCCGTTTGTCCTTGGCCAAAAGCTTCAGATGGGACCTAATGTCCGCAGCCCTGGCCCCTGGAAGGCATTTGACGGTGGTCTTTCGTGTCTCTGGAGCCACATTCCTAACTATGGAGCTGCCAATTACAAGAATCGGCCTCTCCTGCTCGGCGGGTGCGTCGCTGAGCGGGGCGAACCTATTGTTCAGAGAAAGGGGCTGGAGGTTGGCCGCGGACTGGGGTCTGGCGCTAATCTTCCTACGAACAGTCACCCAGCTCGCCTGAGGTCCCGGCTGCACGGGAGCTGTTGAAGGACGGCTAGGTCCTGTCCTAGTTGACTCCGCGCTAGCTACTGCTGGGCCTGGCTGTTCTACAGCGCGGAGCCGGGCCTCTAGCTCAGAAACCCTCGCCTCCAAAGCTACAAAAATGCTGCACTTATTACACCTACCAACTTCACTAAATGAGGCGGAGGAGTAACTAAACATCTGACAGAGAGAGCAGGAAAGAGGAGGAGGTGTAGAGAGAGATGGAGGGACAAGAGAGAAAGCTGCCGAAGCCATGCTAGCCGTAAAGCTAAGCTAACCAAGCGGTACCTTACCTTACCTAAAAACAAAGTAATTAACCCAGTAAAACGCTTAAAGAGTCCTAAACCGTGAAGAAACTTAACGTTTTAATGTGTTTGTGTGTTAAGCAACTCAGAA
Organism: Apricaphanius iberus; assembly: GCA_028564705.1. Lineage (NCBI taxonomy): Eukaryota > Metazoa > Chordata > Actinopteri > Cyprinodontiformes > Aphaniidae > Apricaphanius > Apricaphanius iberus. The sequence continues at coordinate 82,316 of JAPXFQ010003004.1, forward strand.
AAAACTTATTGACAGAGAAAGTTAGATCAGTTCAAGAGAGAGAGAAACACCGACTTGCTACAAACGAGTTAGTCACAAAACAGGAAATGACGCGATACGTCTTACCAACGCGATACGTCTCCACGCCAAGACCCAGAACTGTGCTAAATAAAAACAGATGCTTTTAAGATGACTCTTTTTCTTATAAAACAAAGTTTTGAAAACTCAGAATAGTTTAATCACATTCATAATATCTACTTGCTGTTTAGAGATTACCACTATGATAATTATTGTTTTTCATATTACTCAACAATGTATTTAGTCAAGTAGCCAGTAACAGGTAATTGCAATAATAAAGCCTTTTTATTTTAATAGTTGTATAAAGAAGAGGCAATATTTCTCAAACAGCATTTCTAAAGTCTACAGGGCTAGAAGAAATAGCCAAAATGAAAATAATTTCAGTAGTTAATAATTACTTAAATTGTACTTATTTAAATCGTGGAAATAAGAAAAACGTGTATAAATTGTGTAGCACTTACTACGTTTATTCCTGTAAACTGAAAAACATGCCAATTCCTAACCGTTCATACTAGACAAGGTTATATGCTTCTCTGAGATGTTTTTACAGTTTTCTAATGAATTTCTAATTCTTCAAAAACTACAGCACTTAATATGTACATAATACCTACTAGTCATTAATCTCAGTCTTTTATCATTAAGTATTCTACTATTCAATGGTTTATCAATTTCGTAAATTTCGTAAAAATCTCATGCCTAAACTAACTCATTATGAAAATGGATATACCAATATTCAATGAAATGTTTCAGTTTTCTTGGCAAGAATTTAAACATTATTTGTAAAAGATCAACTTTTCTGCTTTTCAATATATCGAATTAATTATTTTATCAATGCATCTTTTAATTTTATTCTTTAAGCAGCTCACCAACCATTCACACTCATTGTCCGATTTGTCAACTAGATATTTTACTTTTGTCACCAGACTGTCCTAATTTCATAATCTACACCCATTTATCATCATTTTATTCATGCTCATATTTTCCATTTTCACTTCAATACAACTTCATATCACCTTGGCTATCTGCTTTCATTGCTCCCTTTCTGTTCTGCAGTTTATCCACCTCAATTTTAAGATTTAATTCTTAGATTATTACAATATTATTTTATTTAGAGGTTCCGAGACTTAACTGTCCACAAACTGGAATCCTATTTGGGTCTGAACATGGGGCCGACACAAAAGGAACCGAACAGTATCATCTCAGAAAGAAGATCTCCATAGCAGATAAATTACGGTCAGCAATCACTTCTTTATCTATTTAAAAATATATTTTTAGGGACGATTTTATTTGTTACAGCCTCACCTTTTCAAATCAAAGTTTGTCATACTATGAAAAAGAGGAAGCAGATTTAATAAACTATTTAATTTAAAATAAAATTTAGATATATTCATCCGACTCTTGAATGTGTATACTGCTGTTTTTCTTTTTCTGTTTTACTGATAGGTCGCTTATAAACGATACATCCCTAAGGACCAACTCTTCAATAGTAACCGAACTCTTATAGGAGCAGAAATGGTATTGTTAACAGTAAGCCACAAGGATCTAATCTTCAAAATGAGTCGGAATTCTCGACACACTACGTCACATAAACTGCTTCAAAAACAATTTAATTACTCTTTATGTTTACTTTCTTTTCGATGTAATATGTTTAATTCAGTTTCTTCTACTTTATTTATTTATTTATTCATCATTTACTTTTAAATAATACTTTATACTCGAGTTTTAGTCACAACACTCCTCAACAACCACAACACAGAGACCTCATCTCACACACACCCACACACACACACACACACAGACACACACAATTGTTCGCTATCTCTCATTTATATAAGACTCAGATAGATATTTATCTATTTATTTGTAAGCTTATCGCTTCAAGGACTCGAAACCTCAGAATTTATGAAATAATATTATCTAAAACTTCACTTACCGGTTTTGAGTCCTTGAAAAGATTCACCAGCTGACTCCACTCCGGGGGAGAACCCCACATCTGCACATGGTCCCTAAGGCGGAGAACCTCCAATTTCCAGCAGCTCATGGTGCTCCTTCCCCGGAGTGCAGATCAGATGCTGAAAAAAAAGAAAAGAGAAATACATCAACAATCAATCCTTAATCAGACTCACATTCACTAACCTAGGTTTAATTTCACTTAATTCCATGACGTCTTTATTTCTAAATCACCATAAAAAGTCCTTGAGAGTCCCACACTCTCGCAGCTTCCCACAAGCTGTTACTGACCTGTGATCACAACCCAAACAAGTTTTTGTTGACCTCACCTACAGGAACACTTTAAACCTTGTCTCGATCCCAGATCGTTTCGGCAGAACGCGTCCGCTCTTGCTTAGGGGCGACAAAACCCAGAGGCACAGGCAGTTTAACTTGTCTCACATTAATACCATAAAATTCCAAAATTCCCTTCACATTAAGTCCTATACTTCCAAAAAACTAAATATTTAACCTGCCCAAAAATAGAAAACATAATTTTTTCATGTAAACATTTATTTTTAGAGTAGTCAATTAGTAGAACTTTTTGTTCATTTTATTTTTTAAAGTCTACTTATCTGTATATCTGCAAAAATTAAATCCCGTATCCAAACTCTGATCGCCTCTGAGGTCACCATTTGAAGGATTTTATTGTATATTCAATTTAAACCTTAACTCTATAAATTCAATGCGCGTTCATTTTTATCAGAGAGGAGACGAGAGTAATTTAATTTTCTTTAGATTTTAATACAATAAATCAAATACTGGTTCACAGGGTTGCTTAAAACAAATCAAATATTTAGCTTACAGAGTGGTATAAATTATTATCCACACTCTGGTTCACCCTACCTAGGAGGAATGACAACGTATATAACAGAAACATTAAGTTTTATATTTTAACACAAAGTTAGAGAACCTCCCCTCTAACGTTAAATATGGGACACAAAACATGATTGGTTCATTCAAACTTTTGCTAAAACCAGCCTCCTTACAACCATGCATGCATAATTAATGACCTTCCTGTTATTCTGACTTTGCAAACCAGCTCTAACTAGAGTTTTTGCTGAGTGTTATTTCTTACATGTCCTAATCTATTGCCCTATTCTTTTGCAGTCCAGACATCCTCCATATCCTGTTTTTCTCCACTAGTTTGGTTGCAAAGGTTTAACATCCTGTTCTAAAGTTCCTGTTTTTATCTAACTAACTTGTATGCACATGATAAAACATCTCTTTAAGCAGTAACAACACTTCAAAGCAGTTATAATAAAGTCACCAATACATTTCATACATCCCAAAGTAATGTTTTATACTGTATTTCCCATCAACAGTGGGGTTTTTTATTGGAGAATTTGCAACGGGGTCCTTATCTTAACTTAGTAGCTTGGCTAACAAAGGCTATGACTCGAAACGGATTGGAACACAAAGTTAAAATTGACTATGTTCAGCTGGTACTTATCTCCCGGAAGCCCTCCGGTACGTGGCTTCACACAGACGAGAAGATGTTACAGTAACCGCACCAAATCGCCTACAATCAAAGCAATCTCTATTTGACTACGACTAAATGAAAGAAATGGCTCAACATACAATTGTACCCAATCAGACAAAACACAGTTTACCCGTAAAATAAACGCAGTGGCCTCAACACAAATCGTACACAATCAAAGCTCAGCTTACTCAAGAAAAAGAGAACACAGTAAACTTTAAACACAAATCTGATTAATGGAACGTTTACAGAAAAACCTGCATGCATAGAATACAAAGAGCAATGCTCCAGTTATGACAAATCCTAGTTTGCTCCACCCAGACTTCAAATAATGAATGGAACAACCTTAGTTTTTCTTTGAAGACCACGGGGTTGATCGCAGAAAAGTAAATTATTTAAGTCGCGCCGGAAAAACGCAAGAAAAAGGGAGGGGGGATTCAGTTTTTTGGATGAATAGAAGGAAAGAAAAAAACAGAGCTTCGATGGCCGGTCGTTCTCAGGGAAGGTTTGCTATCGGGGGGAAAAGTTGGAACACGTGTATCTAGCACCATATTCGGACTTTGGTCAGAGTCTCTCTTTAAAAAGTTCCCAAGGAACACACGCTGGTATGGCAGCGGTAAGAGAGATCGAGCAGCTGGTTGTGCGGCTTTTTGAACTTCGTGGGGGGGGGGGGGGGGGCTACCGCTCTCAGTTGCTCATTCATCCATTACAGATGTAGAGAGTCCGCAATGGGCTTGCGAGTTGGTGCTCTATCGATCATAGGACCTTTTGATATAATTTAATATATTCAGGGTACAGATCCAACAGTGGTGTATCCTGACCAGATACCTGAGACACCTCAAGACACAGACACAACAGACAGCAAGACTGTGAGAGTGTCCGTCGAAGCACTGCAGACGTAGAACATTTGTTAATTTAAGAACATAGTCAAATCATTAAATCAAACACCGAATCTGAAAAGCTGGGATATTATCATTGACTTTTGGATTTTTCCTTTCAAAGATGGAGAAGGGAGGAGTGTCAGCACTGTGAGAAGCACAAGTGCTGCAAGAGCCCCTGCTATCCCGACAGTGTTGGACAGCAGCTGTGATGATTCAGAGCATGAATCTTCAGCTACCATTTATGTAAAAACCAAACCAAACAAGTTAAATTAGGGCAGAACCGACCCGGTCCAGACAGCGACGATCCTAGTGGAAAAAAGGGCATATGGTTGACACAGTCTCAAGTTAAGGTGGATGATGGTGTAATCTAGTTTAGTTTATCTTCTACTACACTAGTACCACACTGTATTACTACAGTGTAGTAGTACAGTGTACTACAGTGTAGGAGATGAAAAATAATTTGATTTTATGCAATTGAATAAAGGTTATTGCAGCAGAACAGAAATGCGTAGCCTTTGTGTTATTATTTTGCACTCTTACATCAGTAGTACATAAATCTAAGTCACTCTTGCTGTTTTGTGGTGTTAGCCTGGGGTAAATCAAATTCTCAGCCTGAATAATTGTCTCAGGTCACCTCTGGCTGTTAGCATATCTGACAGTGTTTGTATTTTTAAAAATAGTGGCACACATATCAGAGAAACTCATATACTATATAGATGCTTTACATACATTTAATTTCTTTATTCTGTTAATTGTGGCGATAATGTCTAACCACTGATTAACAAATGTTCAATTTCTGAAACAGAAAATTGTAAGGGAAAAAAAAACATTTCAGCATAGAAATTCATTGTTGTCCTGTTATTGCCTACATAATCATAGGAAAGACTGTTTTCATTGAGGTGTACCGTACAGCCAGTGTTTATGAAAATGTTCCTATTAGAGTTAACAAAATAATAAAAATGCACCTTTATGGTCTTATATTGCTGAAAGTAACAAATGCTGAAGCGTTTGCAACCAGAAAAATCTAAAATTACAGTTTTATTGGATTTTCTTTTGAAGTTGGCAGGTTTCTCATTCTCTTTCATAACTTCCAGTTTTCAATCAAATCCCCCAAAAACTATAAAAATTTTGAAAAACTACTAAGACAATAAAATGTAATTGATCAAATGTGAAAAACGTCTGAAAAACAAATATAAACAACATGAGCATCAGTCATTTTCAGCTTCCGTAAAGATGAAATAAACCTTCAACAACAATCCCTTATCAGTGAAAAGTATTTACAGCTTTTAAATGTTGGCCTATTTTCTTCTGGCTTCACTCAACCTGTCGCTCAGATTGTCATAAATCTATTAAGCACCAGCAAACAAACACAGTGTATTCCATTAATACTAATATTGTCAGGAAACTAAAGCTACTTGACTTTTAAGAAAAATAAGAGAAAGATTTTATGTTGCACTGAACTCTGTTTGGTGAAAATGTTACTCTTGATTATGATGCATTCCACACTGACATACTGAGCTCCTGTTGGTCTGAACAATTCTGTAGAGAGACTTTGGTTTGTGTACGAACCAAACATGTATCTTAAACTCAATAGATGTGGCTGTCCCTCCGTGGTAGAGCATCAGTGATACAGCAGTGTACCAGAATGTCTGCACTTCACTTCACAAGATGACACATTGTTTTGAATGCTCTTATTATTTTGACTGTAAACTGCTTTTTCTACTGTCTGCAATGTTAAAGCTGTAAATAGTATGCATATTATCGACTTTTTTTACTTGAAAAAAAAAAAAACTGGTTTTCATTAAAGGAGCTTTTGCCTAAAAACTCACGACTGACTTGTCATTTTTCTGCCTTGTTTCATTCATAGCTATTTTCCATTATATTATAATTCCTAATATTTGCAGAAGGCATATTGCTGTAGACTTGTAGAAAGGCATAGAGACCGTTAACTTCCTTATTACTACACATAGCGCTTCATCAGCTGATCATCATTCCATTGGAATCATTACCAAAAATGACCAGAGCTGGAATTAAACAAAATAGTTCCATGTGCAGAGGTTGGAAAACGGATTCACTTGTGCAGATAAAAAAGTACTTCCTGATCTAGTTCTTCTGCACTGTAAAAGTTTAAAGTAAAGCTACTTTTACTTCAGCACAATTTCTGGCTGCTCGGCTCACCACTGGTGAGGTTCAGCTTTTTTGCTCTAATGTCATTTTCTATCAGCTCAGCCTTTGGTATTTTTGAAGTTTAACTGAAAACACAGTAAAGAAGAATTTCCCAACCCCAGTCCTCAGGGCACACTGTCCTGCAAGTTTTTAGATGTTTTCCTACTTTAATACACCTCCTTCAGATCATTAGATTTCAGCTTGTAAATCAAACAGTACATATTATCACGGTATGTACTTAGCTCTGTTCTAACATACTGTATATACACTGATTGAAGTAAGTGTTGTTTTCAAAAGCTTTTAAAAGATAGATTGGAAATGTTTGCTTCACTGTATGAATTTATTATTTTATAATGATATGATTTATTGATTTTATTCTTTAGAATACTAGAATTGGCACATAAAGACATTGTTTGTCTACCTAAAAAACATTATTTTTCAAAATAACATTTAATTTAGTTCGGTTTGTTTGTATTGACAATTAAAAAGAAGTCATCACAAAACACTTTAGTGAAAAAAAGAAGTCAGTCTAAACCCATCACTCTGACATATTCCACGATAATAAGATATACAGAAAATTCAATCAGATGTTTTGTTCAAAACTGCAGTACTCTGCTAAACTTTTCATCAACTAATGTTTTTGTGTTTGAGTAAAACTATCTTCAAAGTAAAACTTTTCTCAGTTGAGTGTATTTTTGACTACTCTCCCGATCGTTGGTTCATAAAACCTCCAAATTTGCCACTGTTACTGTACACAAGGTGGAAAAACAAGTTGCAAGTAAAAAGTCTCTCCAAACCAGCCAGCAGTTTCTACCAATTACTTTTTTGTCTGTTGAAAACCCAACAATGGTCTCTTGTGCGATCATAGACATGTAATAGCTGCTAAATCAGTGCTGGATTCTACTCATTTGCAACTAGAAGAGTTTCAAATTCTTTGCTGGGGTGGTCAAATCAGTTATATGGGTTACTCTGGCCCATTCACACCTGGCGCTAACAGGCGTCCTGAATGGTTACAGGGCCCGCCCTGAGCTGCAAGGTGGCCTGGGCGAAAAATGATTTTGGCGCACACTACCGTTCATAAAACAAACAACATCATTAAATAAGTGGATTACATTGCAATGAATATTCATTTATACTAACAGTAGGTGGCGACATGCAGCCCTTCGTGTGGCATTCTTCCGGTTTGTGTCACACACTCAGGGTAAACAAACACATGTGGAAGAGAAGCCGACATAGTAAAAACAAAATGGATGACGACAACGCTGCCGCGCTGTACATTTGTTGCATTATGTACTGTTTGATCATAATACACACTAGCTGCACACAGATTCTCGTGGTGATTATATTATCAGAGGGCAGACGACGACGAGAAATGATAAGAGGGTGTGCTGCAGTGCTCCAGCTCACGTCCTCTCATCTGTCAAAGGCTCCTCGTTTTTGTTGGATGCGGGTGAGAAGCAATGACTGGTAGGAGAGAGTTGTTCTGAAAGAATTTTCTGATACTGAGTGGAAGGAGTATTTTCGTATGACACGCTGATCATTCGGCAGACTGTGCGGCTTTATGGATGGAGTTTTGAGTCCCCAGGATGTAACTGTTTGGACTCCAATACCGCTGAAGATGATGGTCGCCATCGTTCTGTACAGACTCGCAAGTTGTGCAGAGTACAGAGTAATCGCTAATCAGTTTGGTGTCCACAAGTCCACCGTGAAAAAATGTGTATACATATTTTGCAAAGAAATGGTAATGGACGTCCACCACTTCATCAAGGTGCCAACCGCAGAGGCATCTTCCATCGCACGGAGATTCGAACAGAAATTTCCCATTCCTTAGATCTTCGGCTGCATCGCCAGCACTCATATCCCTCTCTTGCTACCAAGTGATGGCTACAAAGAATTTGTGAACCAAAAAGGATGGCCTTCCTACGTTCTGCAGGCAGTGATGGACGACTTGTACCAGTGAGTTTACAAACTCACTGGTACAAGTAATAGCTTGGGTGTGCTTTTTATCTGTTTTACTGTTGTACATTGAATGTACAATTTTTCCCTATGTATTCTTACAGGTTTTGAAACATCAACTGTAAGATGCCAGGGTGTGCTAATGATGCAAACATCCTCAATCAGCCTTGTTTTCCTAGGCACGTCAGCTACCAAGGGTACGTCCACACTGGAAATTGATTAAAAAAATAACAGTACCACATACCTGTAACAGCTATAGAACCCAATGGTCAGATGTTCTGTGTCTAATGCCAAATCTGACACAAACTACAAAGAAATTCCATCCTTTGTCTCATTTTCTTGTACATGTATAATTTATTGATGTCTACTTATGTATATATATAAAAACATGTGTAGATACGCATAAACACACACATATAAGAGAGATCACATTTCTCCTGTTTTGGCTTCTCTCCATTGGCTCCCTGTTAAATCCAGAATAGAGTTTAAGATCCCCCACCTTACTTATAAACCACTTAATAATCAGCTCCATCGTACATCAGAGATCTGATTGTTACATATGCTCCTAACAGAGAACTTTGTTCTCAGAATGCAGGTCTACTGGTAGTTCCTAGGATTTCTAAAAGAAGAATGGGAAGCAGATATTTTAGTTAGGCTTAAAACCTTCCTTTTTGATAAAGCTTAGAGTTAGAATGGTTTAGGTTATCCTGAGCTATTTTTGTAGTTATGCTGCTATAGGCTTAGACTGTTGGAGGACAGACTGACCACTTTTCTTCTCTCTTTTACTTTTCACTTCTACTACTGTCCAGATATATTTTTTCTGCTGTTATTGTGATTGTTAACCCAGTTTTCTCTCAGGATTTTTCTCCCCATAGAAGCTCCACATGGTCTGGTACCCTGCTCAACTACAACGCCCCCTGCTGGATGGGGAACATCGGTCCAGATGATGCTCAAAGTCACTGAGCATCCTCCACGCTGTCTCTTCTCTGTTTTCTCAGACCCCCAGACGGTCGTGGCAGATGACCGCTTGTACTGAGCCAGGTTCTGGTTCTGGTTCTGCCAGAGGTTTCTTCCTGTTAAAGGGGAGTTTTTCCTCTCCACTGTCGCTACATGCTTGCTCAGTATGAGGGATTGCTGAGGAATTGCTGTGGTTGGATTCTGCATGACACAACCTCATGTCAATGACTCATCGCAATCTGCTGGGATTCCTTGCATAGAAAACTTTTAACTGATTGGAATGTTTGTATAATTGTATCAATTTAACTTTTGTTGTAAAGTGCCTTGAGATGACTAAGCTATATAAATAAAAGTGAATTGAACTGAATTGAATAGCAAGACAAGCTTTCCCAGATGACTGTGCCTGATCCGGTCTGCAGGTGGATCACTGACTTCCTGACGGACAGGAAGCAGCATGTGAGGCTGGGGAAGAATCTATCGGACTCAAAGACCATCAGGGCTGTGCTCTTCCTCCTCTGCTCTTCTCTGTACACCAATTGCTGTAGAAATTCTACACTGCACTCACCCAACACCGTCTGGTACGCTGGAGCCACCATCAGCAAAGAACAGAGACTGCAGCGTTTTTGCGCTCTGCTGTTAAGGTGATTTGCAGCAGATTTGAATCTCTACAGGACCTGTACACCTCCAGGACACTAGGGGGCGTGCAGGTTGGATCACAGCTGACCCTTCTCATCCTGGACACAGACTGTTTAACCGGCTACCCTCAAGCAAGAGGCTCTGATCCATTCAGACCAGAACTTCTAGTCAAAAGAACATTTTCTTCCCCTCTGCTGTCGGACTCATAAGACCGTTCCCACCACCACAAATTGTGTTCCTCTGCACCTGTCTGATTTCACCGATTGTTACCTGCACTTATGTAAACATCAACCTGTTTAGCACATTTTATTTTTATTCTTATTTAATTGTTTGTCTTTTTCATATGATTGCATGAAGTACCACAGCAATTTCCTAATGTTGTAAAACTGGCCAACATTTGGCAATAAACCCTTTTGAATGTGATTTATGTGAGGTCATTTTAATCTGCAAAGCACTCTGAGATGCAATTCTGGTATGAAAAGCGCTTTGTAAGTAATGTTTTGAGTGCTGCTTCTTGCTGCATGACTGGCCACTGCTGTTAAAAAATAAAACAAAAAATTCAGTCAAAATTTACTCTTGAAGTAGAATTTTGAAACAAATCCAGCTATGAGAATTGAATTTCTGGTGATTTTTATGTTTACATGTTTAATTTGCTTCAAATATTCAACAAATCTAAGATCCAAATCAGGATAGTTTCTCCCACTTGTGTGTTTTATTATAGCTTTTGTGTAAAGCAGAATATTGTTCCATGATATTGTTGATGACAAGAGTATTGTGAATTTAATTATTGCATTAAAAATACATCATAAACAATGATAGTAATTCATTGATAATAAATCTAATACTTTGTTGACTTAACCTACATTATTCAGGTGCTGAACAGCCTGATGCTGACATCTCCTCTGCAGTTTGTGCTTGTTGTGACTGCTAAAATGAAATGTATATATTTATTTCATTTTAGTTGTATGGATAGTTGTAATCCACGTAGTGCAATAAATACCACATGTTAAATAAATATGAAGGAATGTACTGAAGTTGGATAAACTTGAAATGATGACATAGATTCATATAATGGGGGGGGCAATACTAACGGCACTGTAGCCCTTTAGTCTTAGCTAACTGTTGCTAAATGTAAAATGATGGCTCCAGTGAACATGTACACAATATCATGTAAATCAGATACATAAATATCTACTTTGAGCACATTTTTCCTCCTCATCCTTTCGTTTTGATGAATTGTTAATAATGATAACAGCGCAGGTCAATCCACATTCTCAGTAACAACTATTGGAATGCTGTACACCACCTAGCTTAGCCACAACCATACAGTCATACATATAGAGTGTGAAATTAATAATACATGCATACATTTAATTAACGTTTTCTTATGCTGCAATTTTGCACTCTCTCCAGCAGATGTGTAAAGCCTAGTTTATGCTTCTCCGTTTTAATGGAGACGGATTGACGCAACGCCATTATCCGTCAACGCAAGGGCTCTCCGTCACCTACGCAAGGACGCATAGAGGAATAGAGGGCCGATTTTTAACTATCCGTCGACGGAGAGCGTATGCATCTGATTGGTCAGTTTCAGCAACAGCCAGAGATCGTTTCACCAGAACGGGGCTCTATAGCCGCTGTAATCAGTAGTTAATGCAGCGTTTGGCCACTATATGCTTTATATTGAAAGGATCATTTATTAAATCTGTTCCTTTGGTGGTTTTGAACACAAGGAGGTGTAGAAAAAAAAAAAACGGCTGCTGTGTTTGTTTCCATGTGTTTCTAGAGGATTCTATTTTCCGCACTTCTAGTAAAAAGCTTAAAAGCTTAATCAAAACTTACTTTCTGCCGTTCATTGCTACTTGAGGAAGAAATGATTTCACAAGCCTAGAAAAAAAAATGAAACGATGCTGTGATAGTAGGCAGAGACGCCACTTAGCGCCCCCTGCTGTCCTGGTCGAGCAATGCTGAAAAAAACAATAGAGAATGGAGAGGAAGAGCAGAGTACTATAAATAGAAAACGTGTCCGTCAATACGTCTGCGTCTGGGTGCAAATTTACAGTCGGAAAAGCATAAACTAGGCTTAAGTCTGTTACTAAAGGAGCTCTGCCGTTCAGATACGTCATCCATGGGGGGATCCTTCTGTCTCCCACCACCTGCACTGGATCCAGGGGGCATCCTAGAACAGAGCTGGCCTTCCTGATGAGTTTATCCAATCTGTTCCTGTCAGCTGTCGATAAACTGCTGCTCCAACACATAACACTGTATAAGACAACAGAAGCCACCACAGAGTCATAAAATGTCTTTAACAGCGTTTCATGCACTCCAAATGACCTCAGACTCCTCAGCAGGTAGAGTCTGCTCTGACCTCTGACCCTTCCTATAAAGAGCATAAGTGTTGGGACTCCAGTCCAGTTGATTATTCCGGTGAACACCCAGGTACCTATGAGAGTCCACTATCTCAGTTTCCACTCAATGGATGTTCACCGGTCTTAAAAGGCTTTAAAAGCTGTAAATCAGGCATCCCCAAATCCAGGCTTCCAGGGCCAGTATCCTGCAGGTTTTAGTACTTTCCCTGGTTCAACATGCCAGAATCAAATGATATAGGATTTACTGAGAGACACTCAGTTTTAGATGTGTCTCTGCTCCAAAACAGCAGATTCAAATTGTCCAACTTCCTCCTTAGCATGGCAAAGTTCTGCAGAAGCCTGCTAACGAGCCATCATTTGGTGTGTTGAACCAGGGAAAGAACTAAAACCTGTATGATTCTGGCCCTGGAGGTCTGGGTTTGAGGATCCCTGCTATATGTGAAACTATTTTACACCATTTGGAATATAATTTACAGGACAGTTTTAGACTTAAAAAACTGCACAAAAATAAAATATGTAGCCAAACTATCTTAAATGGCTTTTTTTTTTATAAAAAGGGCAAACAGAAAGTAAAAGTGCATTCACCCTGCCTTGTTTTCATATGATGTAATGCACATCCACTCATATTCATTAGGTTTTTCCCTTCTTTTCAATATGATCTTCAGTGTACTGCCTTCTGACATTACTTGAGAACTGTTTGGTCTCTTTGTCCATGTTTTACCCAGGGGTGTAAGATAACCCAGTGTGACGTGGTTCGTGTCTGTAGCTAATTTCCTTCATTTCCAAGCTTATCACCACTAATTAGAAAAGCTGGTCAGATCATGAAAATAGTCTATTAGGCACACTTTGGGAGGGGTGGGAGGTGAAAAGCAGTAAGGAGCAGATGAGAGGACAACAAGAGAGGCTGCCACTATTTTTTCCTACTCTCTTCTGCCTTCATCTTTCCACAAATGAAATATTCATGGATTGTATCTGCTGCTTATCATCTCACCAGCTTCCTGCTCTGCTGCTGCCGTCGCTATGACAGCTGCTGAGAGACAAGCCTGCATCAACCCCAACCTGCAGGATCACCGTGTTTATTTAAAGAGCTGCTGTGTGTATATCAGTTCAACCTGCCGCCCCCTTTCCTTCTCTGCATTTGTCAGGAGACAGGAAAGGTGAATTAAAAACAGCCTCAGGTGGCCGGGGGTCTTTTCTCTTGTAGATATACAGAGATCTCCAAGATGACCCCCCAAGGTGAACCATTACACCATGTGTGAATCCATAAAGCACAACTGCTTTCATTTTTTTTTCTCCACACTTAGGAAACCTGGAGAAATATTCAGCCCAGCAGGGACCGGCCTACGTTTCTACACTATTTTATATATTTAGAGATCTGCTGTTATTTTTGCAAAGGATGTTGGGGCTGTAGCCTTTGAGTAGCTCTGAAACTATAAAGGAAGAGCAGTTGCACCACCTTGTGGATCTCCTCTGTACAACTGTCTTATGAAGTACTTTATTTCAGCAGTGGAGCCGTACATCACTTTAAATACAATAAGTTGAAAATCTGCTGTAGGCTGCTTCAGGTAATGCCAGTATAGGTAAATAAAACCCAATGAGCCTCGATTCATGGAATACCTCCCAGGGGCCTGTTGCAGAAAACGTGGTTAACTTACCATGTGGTAGACTCTGAAGTCTCGGTTAATCAACCCAAAACCTGCTTAGCCTGAGTATGTCGGTTGCAGAACACCTGATAACAATCAGATTAACCAACCTAGTCCTGGTAAACCCTGAATACATACAGACCCTCTCAATGGATCACTGGATATCAAATGATATTTTATTTTGACGGGAAAAAAAACAACCTGCTTTCTGGGACGGACCCCTGTTTTGTGAAATGGGCCCTAGAACTGTTGATGCCTTGTTGTTGATGGCGAGTCAGCAATAAGGTACATAGCATTCCTGCTGAATCCATCAACTCTGCCATGAATTACAATTCTCCAACTTCAAAGAACTAAGTTGTAAATATAATTAGAATTGAAGATATATATCTATATATATACATATATATATATATATAAATTTTGGTGTAGTTGTTAATTTTGATATGATTTCACAGTATCAGTTTGTGATTTCCATCTATGTGCCACAGAGACAGTGCATTCAAAAATAAACTGATACATTGATATAAGGGTCAAAATGGCAGACGTCATTAACAAGATGCACAATGAGGTGAGATTATATTTCAAATACATACTCATATGAGAGTATCTGATTTTATTAAAAAAAACTGTTCTTCAGAAGTGATTAAATATATATTTTTAAAGTATCACAAGTAAACAGCTTGAATAAAAAGGCATTAAATGTAATTTCAGGATGATACATTGTCCGCATAACAGGTATAAATCAGTAATAGTCTCAGGATTCACATATTGTTTGTCTTGTTTTTTAGATGTTATATTCTAAAATATTGAAATCAGACTTATAGTTCGCTAAAATGTGCATTATGTTTAAATTCATAGTCTATAGGCTGTGATATGTATTCAGGGAATTTCACTGTGTATATTGTGCAGTCCGAGAAAGAGACAAGCAACTGTTGTTTTGCCACCTGGTGGCTCAGATTCAGAGGGGACCAATGATGAAGATAAAGACACTGGATGCAGAAAGCCTATCACAGCATTATAGCAGGAGCAGTCTATGTATCACTGTTAGCTCCTGTGAGGAAAAAGGAGGAGGAGGTGGTAGGACACAATAAACATTACAAGCTGTATGTCGGTATTCCTGGTAAACCCTGAATACATGAGGACCTTCTCAATGGATCACAGAATCCACGAGTCACAAAGGAAACTGAAGAGAAAGAAAGGACAGTATGCTGCAAAGATGTGGAGATGGAAGTGCTATGAGGAATTCTAGCCAATCCTTATAAAAAAAAAGTAACAAGGCTGCATCAGCAAAAAGAAAAGAATGTTGGCTGGGCAAAATATTAACTGTGGTTGATGTTAAAGTCCAACTCATCCCCCAATCAATCTTTTTTGGTGATAAACTGTATCAATTCAAAATACAAAAATAGCTCAGGATAAACTAAGCCACTCTAACTATAAGCTTTATTAAAAAGGAAGGTTTTACGCTTAATCTTAAAAATAGACAGGGTGGCTGCCTCATACCATGCCTCATAACTAAAAGATATGCCTCCCATTCTATCTTGTTATTATCTGGTGTTACATTTATGACAGCTCATGTGAATGTCTTTCTCAGCATTATACAGAGTGTCCCTTATTGTTATCTATATTCTGATTGTCAAACGATATCTTTTGTTTACTGTTGAACACTGAAGTGAAACATCCATTATTGCCTCATGACACATCCTGTGTTTACCTATTCCATGTTGTTCTGTGATTGGTCTTGTGGTTATCCTATCATAACTGTATGATGTAATGATCAGACAGAGGCTGATTCAATAGGGTGTCGCTGACTGCTATATAAACTCATGCATTGGTCTAAAGATTGGGGGTTCTCAGTAGGAGACCCTCAGTGAACGTAAAATAAACTATGTACGAATATGGCTGACACTTTAGTTTTATTCTCTCATCCAAGGCCTCTCAGACACCCAGATTTCCATGACATTTATCATCAGCATAACTGTGGAAATTTATTCCATGTTGTCTAATTATTTTACCAATTGGAAGCATATGTATAGTAAAGAGAATCGGTCCAAGCACAGAACCCTGTGGTACTCCACAAGTAACCCTTGAGTGTGAAGAAGATTTATCATTGACATGAACAAACTGGAATCAGTTTGACAGCTATGATTTAAACCAGCCTATTGCTGTTCCCTTTATCCCTACAACATGTTCGAGCCTTTCTAAGAGAATATTATGATCGACTGTGTCAAAAGCAGCACTGAGATCTAACAAGACCAGAACAGTCAAAAATCCATTATCTGAGGCCATTAGAATATCATTAGTAACTTTTACCAGTACTGTTTCAGTGCTATGATGATCTCTAAAACCTGACTGAAATTCTTCAAACAGGTTGTTGCTGTTTAAATGCTCACATACTTGATTAGCAACTATTTTATCAAGGATTATGGATAGGAAAGGAAGGTTAGATATAGGTCTGTAGTTAGGTAAATCATCTTGATCCAGGGAGGGTTTCTTAAGTAAACGTTTAATTACATCCATCCATCCATCCATCTTCTTAACCGCTTATCCAATTCAGGGTCACGGGGCAGCTGCGTTTAATTACAGCAACCTTAAATTCCTGAGGCACATATCCATTTATTAAAGATACATTCATCATGTCTAGAATAGGGCCAGTAACCAGAGGGAACACTTCCTTAAATAATTTGGTTGGTATTGGGTCTAACATACAAGTTGAGGGTTTAGATGAAACTAATATTTGTGATAATTCAGAAAGTTCAACAGAATAGAAAACTGTACAGACATAGACATGGTCCTACAGTTCTTTCTGATACTGCCTCATTTATTGAAAGAGACTTAATCATGTTTGGGAGAATGCCAATTATTTTATTTTTAATAGAATTTATTTTACTTATGAAGAAGCCCATAAAGTCATCACTACTGAGAGAAGGGGGAATAGTAGGCTCAACAGAGCTATGACTCTATGTAAGTTTGGCAACTGTACTAAAAAGAAACCTAGGATTGTTTTTATTTACCTCTATTAATGATGAGAAATATGCTGTTGTAGCTTTTCGAAGGGCGTTTTTATAAAGTAGTAGAAATTTTTCCAGGTTAGGAAGGAATCATTTAGGTGCGTAGAGCGCCATTTTCTACCCAGTTTCCTAGTATTCTGCTTTAAAGAACGTAACTCTGCACTAAACCAGGGAGCCAGCCTCCTATGGCTGATTACCTTCTTTTTTAAGAGGGCTACACTGTCTAGTGCCAAACGCAGTCAGGAAGTAATACTTTGAGCCAGACCATCAATTTCTGAAGGGTTAGTGTTGGAATTACTGCCATCCAGTGTGGTATTCTGAGACACCTACAGAAACAAGAATGGAACAGATTATTTCAAACTTGTTACAGCATTGTTTGTGGGTGAGCGTGGAGACGTATCGCGTTGGTAAGACGTATCGCGTCATTTCCTGTTTTGTGACTAACTCGTTTGTAGCAAGTCGGTGTTTCTCTCTCTCTTGAACTGATCTAACTTTCTCTGTCAATAAGTTTTTTCTGAGTTGCTTAACACACAAACACATTAAAACGTTAATTTTCTTCACGGTTTAGGACTCTTTAAGCGTTTTACTGGGTTAATTACTTTGTTCTTAGGTAAGGTAAGGTACCGCTTGGTTAGCTTAGCTTTACGGCTAGCATGGCTTCGGCAGCTTTCTCTCTTGTCCCTCCATCTCTCTCTACACCTCCTCCTCTTTCCTGCTCTCTCTGTCAGATGTTTAGTTACTCCTCCGCCTCATTTAGTGAAGTTGGTAGGTGTAATAAGTGCAGCATTTTTGTAGCTTTGGAGGCGAGGGTTTCTGAGCTAGAGGCCCGGCTCCGCGCTGTAGAACAGCCAGGCCCAGCAGTAGCTAGCGCGGAGTCAACTAGGACAGGACCTAGCCGTCCTTCAACAGCTCCCGTGCAGCCGGGACCTCAGGCGAGCTGGGTGACTGTTCGTAGGAAGACTAGCGCCAGACCCCAGTCCGCGGCCAACCTCCAGCCCCTTTCTCTGAACAATAGGTTCGCCCCGCTCAGCGACGCACCCGCCGAGCAGGAGAGGCCGATTCTTGTAATTGGCAGCTCCATAGTTAGGAATGTGGCTCCAGAGACACGAAAGACCACCGTCAAATGCCTTCCAGGGGCCAGGGCTGCGGACATTAGGTCCCATCTGAAGCTTTTGGCCAAGGACAAACGGCGGTATAGCAGGATCGTTATCCATGCTGGTGGCAACGACACCCGGCGACGGCAGTCGGAGGTCACTAAAATTAGCGTAGCTTCGGTGTGTAGGGCTGCCAAAAAGATGTCTGACTCTGTAATTTTTTCTGGTCCCCTGCCTGATCGTACTAGCGATGACATGTACAGCCGTATGCTTTCGTTCCACCTTTGGTTGTCAAGGTGGTGTCCAGAAAACGATGTGGGCTACATTGATAACTGGGGGGCCTTCTGGGGAAAACCTGGACTGTTACGTAGAGACGGCATCCATCCCACCGAGGACGGAGCTTCGCTTCTTTCCAGGAACATTGATAGGGTTATCTCTAGTTCCCCATTGCCGTGACAACCCAGAGTCCAGCTCAGGGATCAGGGACTGCCACCCACCCACCCACTACCCTATAGAGATAGTTTCCCGTCCACTGCCCAAAACTAATGAATTAAAAGTTAATGCTACTAGAGCAAAGTATAAAAATCTCATAAAGATAAATACAACTCTGACTGAACAGAAAAATAAATCAATTAAATGTGGTTTACTGAACATAAGATCTCTCCCCTCAAAAACACTCTTAGTAAATGACTTAATTTGTGAAAATAATATTGATTTGTTTTGTCTTGCAGAGACATGGTTGCAGGAAGAGGACCATGTCACAATAAATGAGTCAACTCCCCCTAGCTACTTAAACTTTAGTGTCCCTCGAAGTACTGGTCGAGGAGGTGGAGTAGCAACTATCTTTCATTCCGATTTACTAATTAATCTCCAAAAAAATAATAGTTACAGTTCCTTTGAGCATCTAGTTTTTAGCTTTCCTCATACACATAACAAAGCAGTAAAGCCACTTTTGTTTGTGGTCTTATATCGTCCACCAGGACCTTATTCTCAATTTTTAGATCAGATTTCAGATTTTCTATCTGACTTAGTTTTAAACACTGATAAAGTCATTATAGTCGGAGACTTCAATATTCATGTTGATAATGAAAGTGATAGTCTAAATACAGCTTTTCACACTATCCTAGACTCAATAGGCTTTACTCAAAATGTGCAGGGACCAACACATTCTTGTCACCACACTTTAGATCTTGTGCTGACTTATGGCATTGACTGTGAAGAAATAACAGTCTTTCCACATAACCCTATCCTGTCTGATCATTTCCTTATCACTTTTAAACTTACTCTAATGGATCATATCAAACCTGAAAGAAAACTTCATTATACCAGAACGTTATCAGACAACGCTGTAGCAAATTTTAAAGAAGCTCTTCCAACTTTAATTTCCTCAGTTTATAAATGCAGAACAGAAAACAGTGATTTAAGCTCTAAGCAGTGACGACTTCATGCAATTCTTTATAAATAAAATAGACTCCATAAAGAATAAGATAATTGGGAACCTTCATGATATGCTTGCTTCCTCCTTAGTTAATGAGGCAGCCTCAAAAATGGTGGAACCTAATATATGCTTAAACTGCTTTAATGCAGCCGAACTTTGTGATGTACTAAAATTATTAGCTTCATCTAAACCTTCAACTTGCGTTTTAGACCCAATCCCAACTAAACTCTTAAAAGAAGTTTTCCCTCTGATCGCTGCTCCAATTTTAAATATAATGAATCTATCCTTAGTCAATGGATATGTACCACAGGAGTTTAAGATTGCTGTAATTAAACCTCTACTTAAGAAACCCTCTCTTGATCAAAACGACTTAATTAACTATAGACCGATATCTAATCTTCCCTTCTTATCTAAAATTCTTGAGAAAATAGTTGCACACCATATATGTGAGCATTTAAACAATAATGAGCTGTTTGAGAAGTTTCAGTCAGGCTTTAGAGCTCATCACAGCACTGAAACAGCTCTGGTGAAGGTTACTAATGATATTCTCATAGCCTCAGACAATGGACTGGTGACCATTCTGGTCCTGTTAGATCTCAGTGCTGCCTTTGACACTGTTGACCACAATATTCTCATAGAAAGGCTTCAAAGTGTCGGTATAATAGGAACAGCACTAGGTTGGTTTAAATCTTATTTGTCTAACAGATTTCAGTTTGTTCAGGTAAACAATAGATCTTCCTCAACCTCAATAGTTACTTGCGGAGTACCACAGGGTTCAGTGCTTGGGCCGATTCTCTTTACTATATATATGCTTCCTATTGGTAAAATAATTAGGCAGCATGGGATAAAATTCCATAGTTACGCAGATGATACACAGCTATATCTATCCATAAATCCTGATGAATCCAATCAGTTAGGTAGACTACAGGCATGTCTGGAAGACATAAAAACTTGGATGACTCTAAACTTCTTGCTTCTAAATTCTGATAAAACAGAAGTTGTCGTCTTTGGACCAGAAGCTCTGAAAAAGAAACTACTTAGTCAGCCCCTTCACCTGGACGGCATTAAATTAGCCTCCAGTAATAAAGCAAAAAACCTCGGTGTCATTTTTGACCAAGATATGTCATTTAGAACTCACATTAAAGAAGTCTGTAGGATTTCCTTTTTTCACCTTAGGAATATTGCAAAAATTAGAACCATCCTGTCCAGGAATGATGCTGAAAAACTAGTCCATGCCTTTGTTACTTCAAGGCTGGATTACTGTAACTGTCTATTATCAGGTAGTCCACAGAATACAATTAAAAGTCTTCAGTTAGTTCAAAATGCTGCTGCTAGGATTCTGATGAATATTAAAAGAAGAGATCACATTTCCCCTGTTTTAGCTTCTCTTCACTGGCTCCCAGTAAAATCTAGAATAGAATTCAAGATCCTCCTTCTGACATATAAAGCCCTTAATAATCTAGCTCCATCATACATAAGAGACCTGATTGTTCCATATGTTCCTAACAGAGACCTTCGCTCTCAGACTGCAGGTTTACTGGTAGTTCCTAGGATTTCTAAAAGTAGAATGGGTGGCAGATCTTTCAGCTATCAGGCTCCCCTCCTATGGAACCGGCTCCCAGGGTTGGTTCGTGAAGCAGACAATTTGTCTATCTTTAAAACTAGGCTAAAAACTTTCCTCTTTGACAAAGCTTACAGTTAGAGATATGTTTATAGGTAGTTAGAGTCAGGTCAGACAGGTAGATAGGAAGAGACAGGTTAATGTTAGTAGTCAGGCAGAGTGTCAAAAGTTAGGAAGAGATAGGAAGAGGTAGAGTAGCTAGGTAGAGATAGATTAATGTAAGCCAGGTAAAGATCCGGAGCCGGTCGCGGCTTACCGCCGCGGAAGAAATGCGCCCCACAGGGGCCAGCCAGCGCCGGAGAGAGGTCCCTCAAGGGGATCCTCCCGCACAGTGCGGCCGCCCATTACCTGCCGGGTTGAATCCCCCGGGCAGACTGTGCGGACCCCACCCGTTTATCTCTTAAACGTTTCTCGCCCTCTTCAACTCTGTCCTCTCAGTTCTGTCTATTTTTCCTTAAGATAGTTGTCGACTATCGGTCTCGTGCCGGTATTTAGCCTTAGATGGAGTTTACCACCCACTTTGGGCTGCATTCTCAAACAACCCGACTCCGAGAAGACCCCGGCATGACGGGGGCCGTTACCGGCCCTACACCGTCCACGGGTCAGGAGGACTCAGACAGAGTGTTGGTAGCCAGGTCTCCTAGTAGCTAGGAGACAGGTTAATGTTAGTAGCTATGCTGCTTTAGGCTAGGCTGTTGGAGGACATTATTAGGGTCTGTTCCTACTTTCTCTCCTACTTCTCCCCAACTGCATGATGTGCTGTCAATTCAAGCACTAACCTGTTTTCTATTATAGTAGGTGCTCCGGATTAGCCCTGCTTGACGACCCTGACTAAGATGGCATTGCAGTGACGGAAAATTCTCCACGTCCTGCAACAAACTTCTGCATCAGTTCTATTGCTCTTTCTGTGTCTCTGTTATGTATTCTCCAAGCCACAGACGGTCGCGGCAGATAACCGCTTGTGCTGAGCCTGGTTCTGCCGGAGGTTTCTTCCTGTTAAAAGGGAGTTTTTCCTTCCCACTGTCGCTGCATGCTTGCTCAGTATGAGGGATTGCTGAGAATTTCACGACGCAATCTTCTGTGGTTCTGTAATTTCTACACTAAACATTGTATTGTAATAACTCTTTTTGTAAAGTGCCTTGAGATGACATCTGTTGTGAAATGGCGCTATATAAATAAACTGAATTGAATTGAATTGAATTGTCTGATAAAATTCTACTGTAATGAAATTTTCTTTCAGATTAGAGAACGTTGAGTAAAGTAAATTCAAAGGTTATCAAAAAATGGTCAGATAGGACTGGGTTAAGTGGGATGACTATTAGTTCATCACACTCAATGCCGTATGTCAGTACAATGTCTAAAGTGTGCCGACCAGAGTGTGTGTGTCCCTTCACTTTCTGAGTAAAGCCAATTGAGTCTAAGATAATATTAAAGGCTGCAGTTAAGCTATCACTTTCAGTGTCTATGTGAATATTAAAATCCCCTATTATAATTACCTGATAAGTGTTTAAAACTAAATCAGATAAAAAATCAGAGATCTGGTCCAAGAAATGAGAGTAATGGCCTGGTGGACGACACAAAACCACAAAATAAAGTGGTTTTAATGTTTTGCAGCTTGGATGAGGAAAACTACGGATTAGATGCTCAAAAGAGCTGTAGTTAATATTTGGTCTAGGGCAAATTTGCTAATCTGAATGAAAGATGGTTGTAACTCCTCCCCCTCGCCCAGTACTTCTAGGAATGTGAAAATTTAGATAATTGGTAGGAGTTTACTCATTTATAATTACAAAATCCTCCTGCTGCAGCCAGGTTTCTGATAGACAAAATAGATCAATTTTATTATGACATATCAAGTCATTTACTAATAAAGTCTTTGAGGAGAAGGATCTTATGTTTAGTAAACCACCTCTAATTGCTCAATTTCCTTGTTTGGTCAGAGTCGTGTTTATTTTAATGAGATTTTCACAGTTTGTTTTTGTCAGTTTAACTTTTAGTCTATTTGTTTTTGGCCTTGGCGAGACACTGTCTCAATGGGGTGTTGAGTGGGTAAGAGTACAGAAGCTGCAGAGAGGTGGGTAAACTACGACTCTGCTTCCTGGTCTGTACCCTGGTTTGTCAGTGTTTTGAAGGACTAATAAATATGTCCAGATTCCTAGATAGAAGAGCTGCTCCATCTAAAGTGGAATGGATGCCGTCTCTCCGGATCAGACCAGGTTTTCCCCAAAAAGTTTTCCAATTATCAATGTAGCCCACGTTGTTTGCTGGACACCACTCAGACAACCATCGATGAAATGACAGCATGGTCCGATCGGGCATGGGACCAGAAAAGATTACACAGTCCGACATTTTTTTAGCAAACTTACACACCAAAGCAACACTAATTTTAGTGACTTCAGATTGGTGTAACCGGGTGTCATTTCCGCCAGCATGAATAACAATCTTACTGTATTTACGCTGATCCTTAGCCAGCAGTTTCAGGTGGGATTTTATGTCGCCTGTTCTGGCCCCTGGAAAACATTTGACTATGGTCGATGGTGTCTCTAAAGCCACGTTTCGGACTATGGAACTGCCAATTACCAGAGTCTGTTTCTCAGTGGATGCGTCACTGAGTGGTGAACATCTGCTAGAAGCGCGAACAGATTGGTGGTGCCCTTTGGGCAGAGAACTATGCTTTCTACCTACTGTCACCCAGTCGGCCTGAGATCCCAGCTAGGTGGGTTCTGTTGGAGGACCGCCAGGTGATTCTATCCTTGTTGGCTCTGCGCTGGCTAATGGGCCTCGAATATTTACTGGATTCTCAACAGCGCGGAGCTGGGTCTCTAACTCTGAAACCCTCACCTCCAAAGCTACGAAAATGCTACATTTATTACACTTACCATTATCACTAAAGGAGGCGGGAGAGTAACTAAACATCTGACACAGAGAACAGGAAAGAGGAGCCGCAGAGGGAGAAAGAGACGGAAGAGATGTAGCCATAGCTGCTACGAAACTAAGCTAACGATTTAGTGAGATCTTTGCACACCAAGAACAACCATGTGATACACAAAGGATTCCCAAACTTGAAATAAGTGTAGTAGTGCGCTTGTGTGATAAAATAACTTAGATAGACCTCAACACAGAGAAAAACAGATAAATCAAAGAGAATCTGAGTACCAAACACCAAGCAGCTCTGCAGAGCTCAGCAGTGATGACAGGAAATGAAGAAGAAAGCATATAAATGGTACTTGCAGCCCAAATATCGGATCGGCCGACGGAGACATGTCCAAATTCTCCAGATTAACCACTCCAAGCCTGCCTGGCTCCACTCTCTCTCCCTGCTGTTTTCAACTTCATCATCTCAGTAGTCTGTCTCTGCAATGCAAATACAATTTAAGCTCATCCATCTGTTCTTTCCAGAGATCCAGCTCTGGGCCTCCAGCAGGCCCTGGCAGTTTCCCCAGCACTTCCCAAATTTATATAAATAATCATTTCAATAAACTTTTTAACATCATCCTGGTATTCTGAGCTTCGTGTATGTGGGTCAAATCAATACCTAAAAACATGACATATTTTTGTCTCTGTCATTTACAAGAAACCACCATTTTATTTCTATTTTTAAGTTTTAAAATACCATACCATACTTTATTTATATAGCAATTTAACTAAACAGCACATTGTTGACCACAGAACTGCACATCAGATACATAAAACACAACAGACTGGATCAACATAAAAACAAAGCCAAAGAACATATATTACTGATATAAGGAAAAACAGAAAACAAAAGGAGGAATCAGGTAAAAGGATATTATTTTAGTATACGTCTGTTGTGGAAATCCAGTTATTCTATGAAGAAAAACAGCTAAAATCCGCATTTGATATCTAAATTTAAAAATGTCAGTTGGCTAGTTGGCTCATGATAATTCTTAGCTAAAGGTAGAGTATTAAGACCCCCTGTTGAAGGTCCAGTTGCAGCTCAGGGGCCACAAGGTGCATGGCCCTGGTCTAGATATATACATAAAACATTATGAACCTTAACTGGCTTACACCACTAGATGGCAGTGCATACTTTGTTTTAGCTGTTCAATTCTCATGCTTATGTTCGTTTGAGATGTTATTATGAAACACTTTTAAAAACTACTCAGATATGCTGACACAAACATAATAGAGGGGAAAAAAACCCCTGGAGGTAGATAGCCCAGCTTCATCATAAGTATGTTTAGGGTTCAAATCCCAGCTAAGCCAAATAACCACCGCAAGAAACAAGTTAATCAAACTTCATCTAATGCTTTGAGTGAAAATAAACTTGGAAGTTACACTTTTGTTAACTTATTGATTTTTGCTGTTGACAGAGTGGATGCACCAGCTTACTTCTCTAACCTAAACATGATTAAGTGTTTATAAAGAACACAAGGATGGGTAGAAGTAAAAAGAAAAACAGAAAGAAAACCAGAAAAATCCATGCAGTAGCAGTCTAATAACCTCAGCTTGACCACGTTCACCTTCTGATGTTTCAGTACAAAATATATGTAATTGCCATTTTCTGTTCCTTCTGGTTTTAGAAACTAGCAGTCCCCCCAGGTGTGTTATCTTTAACTGATTATGATTTTTTAGAATAGAACAATCGTTTATTGTCCCACAAGGGATACATTCAGTTGTAACAACAGCAAAGCGAGAACAGAACACAATTTAAGAGTCCAGGAAAAATATGTACATTACGGATATAGTTACAAAAAACTACACAGTACTGTGCAGTTATTAAAGATAAAATGCAGATGAAATGGCATACCCACGTTGTAATGCGCAACAGAGCATACTTAAAGATGTTTATATAATTGAAAATATTTAAAAATATGTACAGAATGTGCATATGTACTGTCGTGACTCATATTTTTTGGGGCTACTTTATATAACAGTCTCGTATTGAATATGTTTATATAATCTTTAGTTAGTATTCAGAAAGTAAAAGTCTGTTTTAATTAGCTTGCATGATGGTAAAGATATGTTTGTCAGTATTGTTTATGGGGCTAAGCTTTTAAGTCGTTAAACTTTTGGCTAAAGTTTATGGCATGTTGTAAAAGCAGGATGTGGAGAGAAGAAACAGACTAGGGAGTAGACAGTCATAAACAGACCGGACGGTTACAGCGATAACTCAGGAAACCTTGAGAATAAACGTTTGGTGTAATAAAAGTCTAGGGGGAGGAGAATAGACATGTGAATACGTTCTTGGTTCTTCTTTAATAAAAATGGTACAGCCCTGTATACGACGGTTCAGTTCAGTTCAGCTCAGTTCTGACTGTTCCCCACCTGCAGGTGCGTACGAGTGTGAAACAGAAATTCTGTGTCTGTGTATTATTTGCTCTCTCTGTCTCTCAGCTCTGACTTTATTTTGGAAAACTTCCCGCCGGGGTTTAAATGTTGGCGCCCCCACCCTCCAGAAGCGAGTGGCCGACCGCATGGTAAAACAAAGCCAACAGTACCTATGTATAAAAAATACAAACATATTATTTGCAAAAATTAGCATATATAAACTGAGAAAAATACAAATAATGTGCAAATTTGGGTGGAGATGGAGACTGCGTTGGTAAGACGTATCGCCTCATTTCCTGTTTGGTGACGCACTCGGTTGTAGCAAGTCGGGGTTTCTCTCTCTCTCTTGAATTAATCTAATTTTCTCTGTCCAGAAGTTTTTCCGAGTTGCTTTAACACACAAACACATTAAAACATTTATTTTCTGTTAGTGTTCTTTGCGTTCTGGGACTCTTAAGCGTTACACTGGTTTTCTGGGCTCGGTAAGGTACCGCTAGGTTAGCTTAGCTTCATGGCTAGCATGGCTTCGGCAGCTTTGTCTCCTGTTCCTCCGTTTCTCTCTGAACCTCCTCCTCTCTCCTGCTTTCTCTTTCAGATGTTTAGTTACTCCTCTGCCTCATTTAGTGAAGTTGGTAGGTGTATTAACTGCAGCATTTTTGTAGAGGCCCGGCTCCGCGCTGTAGAACAGCCAGGCCCAGCATTAGCTAGCGTGGAGTCAATTAGGACAGGACCCCTTAACCGTCCTCCAACAGCTCCCGTGCAGCCGGGATCTGAGGCGAGCTAGGTGACGGTTTGTAGGAAGCCTAGCGCCAGACCCCAGCCCGCGGCCAACCTCCAGCCCTTTTCTCTGAACAATAGGTTCGCCCCGCTCAGCGACACACCCGCCGAGCAGGAGAGGCCGATTCTTGTAATTGGCAGCTCCATAGTTAGGAACGTGGCTCCAGAGACACGAAAGACCACAGTGAAATGCCTTCCAGGGGCCAGAGCTGCGGACATTAGGTCCCATCTGAAGCTTTTGGCCAAGGACAAACGGCGGTACAGCAGGATCGTGATCCATGCTGGTGGCAATGACACCCGGCGACGGCAATCGGAGGTCACTAAAATTAGCGTAGCTTCGGTGTGTAGGGCTGCCAAAAAGATGTCTGACTCTGTAATTTTTTCTGGTCCCCTGCCTGATCGTACTAGCGATGACATGTACAGCCGTGTGCTGTCGTTTCACCTTTTCGTTGTCAAGGTGGTGTTCAGAAAACGATGTGGGCTACATTGATAACTGGGGGGCCTTCTGGGGAAAACCTGGACTGTTACGTAGAGACGGCATCCATCCCACCGCGGAAGAAGCTTCGCTTCTTTCCAGGAACATTGATAGGGTTATCTCTAGTTCCCCAAAGCCGTGACAACCCAGAGTCCAGCTCAGGGATCAGGGACTGCCACCCACCCACTACCCTATAGAGACAGTTTCCCGTCCACTGCCCAAAACTAATGAATTAAAAGTTAATGCTACTAGAGCAAAGTATAAAAATCTCATAAAGATAAATACAACTCTGACTGAACAGAAAAATAAATCAATTAAATGTGGTTTACTAAACATAAGATCTCTCCCCTAAAAAACACTCTTAGTAAATGACTTAATTTGTGAAAATAATATTGATTTGTTTTGTCTTGCAGAGACATGGTTGCAGGAAGAGGACCATGTCACAATAAATGAGTCAACTCCCCCTAGCTACTTAAACTTTAGTGTCCCTCGAAGTACTGGTCGAGGAGGTGGTGTAACCACCATCTTTCATTCAGATTTACTAATTAATCTCCAAAAAAATAATAATTACAGTTCCTTTGAGCATTTAATCTTTAGCCTTCCTCATACACATAACAAAGCAGTAAAGCCACTTTTATTTGTGGTCTTATATCGTCCACCAGGCCCTTATTCTCAATTTTTAGATCAGATAGCAGATTTTCTATCTGACTTAGTTTTAAACACTGATAAAGTCATTATAGTCAGAGACTTCAATATTCATGTTGATAATGAAAGTGATAGTCTAAATACAGCTTTTAACATTATCTTAGACTCAATAGCTTTTACTCAAAATGTGCAGGGACCAACCCATTGCGGTCACCACACCTTAGATCTTGTGCTGACTTATAGCATTGACTGTGAAGAAATAACAGTCTTTCCACATAACCCTATCCTGTCTGATCATTTCCTCATCACTTTTAAACTTACTCTAACAGATCATATCAAACCTGAAAGAAAACTTATACCAGAATGTTATCAGATAATGCTGTAGCAAGTTTTAAAGAAGCTCTTCCAACTTTAATTTCCTCAGTACATAAAAGTACAATAGAAAACAGTGATTTAACTTGTAACCCCTCACAACTTGATGTTCTAGTTCATAGCGTTAATTCCTCCCTGCGTCTGGCAATAGACAACGTTGCCCCACTGAAAAAGAAGGTGGCCAGCCTTAGAAGATTAGCTCCCTGGTTTAATTCAGAGCTACATACCCTGAAGAAGAACGTTAGAAAACTAGAGAGAAAATGGCGCTCCATGCATTTACAGGATTCCTATTTAGTGTGGAAAAATAGTCTATTGCTATATAAAAAGAGCCTTCGAACAGCTAGAACAGCATATTATTCATCTTTAATCGAGGAGAATAAAAATAATCCTAGGTTTCTTTTTAATACAGTTGCTAAACTCACACAGGATCATAGCTCTATCGAGCCAACCATTCCCAAAGCTCTTAGTAGTGATGACTTCATGCAATTCTTTATAAATAAAATAGACTCTATAAAAAATAAAATAATTGGGAACCTTCCCAATATGCTTGCTTCCTCCCTAGTTAATGAGGCAACATCAAAAATGGTTGAACCTAATATATGCTTAAACTGCTTTAATGCAGCCAAACCTTCTGATGTACTAAAATTATTAGCTTCATCTAAACCTTCAACTTGCGTTTTAGACCCAATCCCAACTAAACTCTTAAAAGAAGTTTTCCCTCTGATCGCTGCTCCAATTTTAAATATAATTAATCTATCCTTAGTCAATGGATATGTACCACAGGAGTTTAAGATTGCTGTTATTAAACCTCTACTTAAGAAACCCTCTCTTGATCAAAACGACTTAATTAACTATAGACCGATATCTAATCTTCCCTTCTTATCTAAAATTCTTGAGAAAATAGTTGCACACCAGATATGTGAGCATTTAAACAATACTGAGCTGTTTGAGAAGTTTCAGTCAGGCTTTAGAGCTCATCACAGCACTGAAACAGCTCTGGTGAAGGTTACTAATGATATTCTCATAGCCTCAGACAATGGACTGGTGACCATTATGGTCCTGTTAGATCTCAGTGCTGCCTTTGACACTGTTGATCACAATATTCTCATAGAAAGGCTTCAAAGTGTCGGTATAATAGGAACAGCAATAGTTCGTTTAAATCTTATTTGTCTAACAGATTTCAGTTTGTTCAGATAAATGATAAATCTTCCTCAACCTCAATAGTTACTTGCGGATTACCATAGGGTTCAGTGCTTGGGCCGATTCTTTTTACTATATATATGCTTCCTATTGGTAAAATAATTAGGCAGCATGGGATAAAATTCCATAGTTACGCTGATGTTACACAGCTATATCTATCCATAAATCCTGATGAATCCAATCAGTTAGGTAGACTACAGGCATGTCTGGAAGACATAAAAACTTGGATGACTCTAAACTTCTTGCTTCTAAATTCTGATAAAACAGAAGTTGTCGTCTTTGGACCAGAAGCTCTGAAAAAGAAACTACTTAGTCAACCCCTTCACCTAGACGGCATTAAATTAGCCTCCAGTAATAAAGCAAAGAACCTCTGTGTTATTTTTGACCAAGATATGTCATTTAGATCTCACATTAAAGAAGTCTCTAGGATTTCCTTTTTTCACCTTAGGAATATTGCAAAAATTAGAACCATCCTGTCCAGGAATGATGCTGAAAAACTAGTCCATGCCTTTATTACTTCAAGACTGGATTACTGTAACTCTTTATTATCAGGTAGTCCACAGAAAACAATTAAAAGTATTCAGTTAGTCCAAAATGCTGCTGCTAGGATTCTGATGAATATTAAAAGAAGAGATCACATTTACCCTTTTTTAGCTTTTCTTCAATGGCTCCCAGTGAGCTCTAGAATAGAATTCAAGATCCTCCTTCTGACATATAAAGCTCTTAATAATCTAGCTCCGTCATACATAAGAGACCTGATTGTTCCATATGTTCCTAACAGGGCCCTTCGCTCTCAGACTGCAGGTTTACTGGTAGTTCCTAGGATTTCTAAAAGTAGAATGGGTGGCAGATCTTTCAGCTATCAGGCTCCCCTCCTATGGAACAGGCTCCCAGGATTGGTTCGTGAAGCAGACAATTTGTATATCTTTAAAACTAGGCTTAAAACTTTCCTCTTTGACAAAGCTTACAGTTAGAGATATGTTAATAGGTAGTTAGAGACAGGTTAGACAGGTAGCTAGGAAGAGATAGGTTAATGTTAGTAGCTAGGTAGAGTGTCAAAAGCTAGGAAGGGATATGAAGAGGTAGAGTAGCTACGTAGAGATAGATTAATGTAAACCAAGTAGAGAGTGTTAGTAGCTAGATCTCCCAGTAGCTAGGAGACAGGTTAATGTTAGTAGTCAGGTAGAGTATCAAAAGCTAGGAAGAGATAGGAAGAGGTAGAGTAGCTAGGTAGAGATAGGTTAATGCAAGCCAGGTAGGAAGCTGGAGTACCCGGAGGGATCCTACACATCCACAGAGAGAACATGCTAACTCCATGCAGGAAGATCCGTGGCTGGGATTTGAATCCAGGACGTTCTTGCAACAAGGGAGCAGTGCTACCAACCATGCAGCCCAATAAAATAGTAGTTTGGGCTGATTTTTAGAGCTCACCAATTATCGACAAGTTGTTAAATACATTCAGAAATACAGAAAATTATTGTGCAAAAGTTAATTTATTTCAGTAATTCAAATTCAAAGGTTAAACTAATCAATGATATAGACTCATTCCATGCAAAGCAATATATTTAACCCTATGTTTGTTATAATTTGGATGATTGTGACTTTCAGCTTATGAAAACCCCAAATTCAAGAAAATCTCAGAAAATTATAAAATTGTGAAAAGGTTCAATAGTGCAGGCTCAAAGTGTCACACTCTAATCAGCTAATTAATCCAGAACAGCTATTAAATGGTCCCAGTCCTCTTCATTAGGAATAGGGAACACTGTTTTTCTAATTGTATTTTACAGAAATAACTTTTGTTGTAAAGTGCCTTGAATTGGCGGTATAGAAATAAAAGTGAAGTGAATTTAATTGAATTGAATCTCCAGCTGAGACAGGGTGGAGCTCACAGGCTGGATGTGCCGAGTGAGGGAATGCGGAAGAGGATTGCTGCGGGTTGGAGCCCTTAAGAGGAGGAGGACCAGAGTCACTGGAACAGGGAGCTAGAGTACAGCAGCTCTGAGAGGGAGGTGAGGACAACCCAGGAGCTTGTGACAGGTCGCTGGAGGGAACTGCAGCCGAAAAATCGCTGCTTGGATTGGCCCACTCTGGACCGATAAAAGAGGAAGCGGAGCTCTCTTGGAACCGAGACGGAGCAACTCGACAACGCCTCCCTCGCCGATGCCAGGAAGCAGACTGAGAACCAGTCCCAGAGGAATCAGGGATTGCAGGAAGACCAGAGGAAGGAGCCTGGGATGATGTCTGGTTGGGCCAGGAGTCGGAAGACTGGAGCAGAATCTGAGCATTCTGGCTGCTGCTGCTGCCAAGGTCCAACTTGACGTCCTGGAGATCGAGGCAGGAATCCGGGAAACTGTCAGCGCTCTACTCCGAATCAGCATCAATGCGTTCGAGGAAGAACGCTGGAAAAAGACCAACCATATCCTCCGGAGAAGGCTGAGGAGCGACATGACGGTTGCTGGAGCTCAACGGCACGGAAGTACGGTCTTCTTCCCATTCCCGCAGTCCGGCGTTGGGAGGACAGATGGCTAATCGGGTACCAATAATGGTGAGTTTTAGCACTGTCCATTTT
This sequence comes from Apricaphanius iberus, assembly GCA_028564705.1. Taxonomy (NCBI): domain Eukaryota; kingdom Metazoa; phylum Chordata; class Actinopteri; order Cyprinodontiformes; family Aphaniidae; genus Apricaphanius; species Apricaphanius iberus. Next base: position 114,935 of record JAPXFQ010003004.1, read on the forward strand.
TAACACAGCAGACTATCAAGTGCAGTAACTGTTCCTCAGAATTGGTGGTAAGCTCTGCTGGGTCCGGTTGGTCCGATCGTACTGTCGGGTTGCGGTTTAAGGAGGACCCAAATGCGGAGCGGCGTTTGTAGCCTTTACGGCCCATATTTATTTAAGTCCAGTAGAACAACCAGAAGGCAGATGAAGCAAACTTGGAAACAAACAATGACAACGATCCGACAAGGACAGACAGACACAGAAGGGTATATATACTGTGGAAGTGTAATCAGGAGATAGACAACACCTGGGAGCAGGGGAGGAAAACACAGGGATGACTAATAGGGAAACAGGTGAAACAAACTAGGATTATTAACACAGACAGACGGGGAAGAAACAAACAGGGAAAGAATGAAGGCGACAAAGATGGATCAAAGCACATTTCAATATAATTATTCAAACATTCCATTCACTTAAAAGTTTAAGGAATCCCAGCATATTGTGTTGAGTCATTGACATGTGGTTGTTCCCTGAACATGCAGACTCCAGCTACAGCACTCCCTCAGTAATTTTTCATACTGAGCAAGCATGTAGCGACAGTGGAGAGAAAAAAAACTCTCCTTCAGAGGACTTATATAGAATAATCTTTAATTGTCCCACATAGGGAAATTTGGTTGTAAGAGCAGCAAAGAAACAACAACCCAGATGTAAAGACAGAACATGACACAGAACAGAAACGCACACAATTATTACAGAAGAAAGACAAATATTTCCATCATAGTTACAAAGTACGGTTTGTGCGTTGAGCAGTACAATTGAAGAGTAGATGTGCAATTTTCAATAAGTTATTATGAATAGTCTGTTAAAAGTAATGTGCGATTTATAACAGTGTTGTCTATATCTATTTTGATTCAGTCTGAACATCTATGTCTGTTGGTAGTAGTTTATATTGTACAGTCAAACAGTTACAGGGAGGAAGGACCTGCGGACCTCCTTCAAGCACCTAGGATGCAGCAGTCTGTCACTGAAGGAGTTCTGCAGTTCAGAAACATTTCCATGCATGGGGTGGGAGACTCTGTCCATCAGAGATGTTATTTTAAGCAGAGTCCTTCTCTCTCCCACCACCTGCACTGGATCCAGGGGGCATCCTAGAACATAGCTGGCCTTCCTGATGAGTTTATCCATCGTGTTCCTGTCAGCTGTCGATAAACTGCTGCTCCAACACACAACACTGTATAAAACAACAGAAGCCACCACAGAGTCAAAAAATGTCTTTAACAGCGCTTCCTGGACTCCAAATGACCTCAGCCTCCTCAGCAGGTAGATTCTGCTCTGACCTCTGACCCTTCCTATAAAGAGCATCAGTGTTGGGGCTCCAGTCTAGTTTGTTGTTCAGGTGAACACCCAGGTACCTATAAGAGTCCACATATCTAAATATCCGCTCCTTGGATGTCTACCGGTGTCAGTGTGGTGGGTCTGTGTCTCCAGAAGTCCATCACCAACTCCTTGGTTTTCCCAGCGTTGATCAGCAGGTGGTTCTGCTGGAACCAGTCCACAAAGTCCGGGGTCCTCTGTCTGTAGTCTGTGTCATCATCTGTGATGAGGCCGACTATGGCAGAGTCATCAGAACATCTGTAGGTGGCAGTGTGGGGAGTTAATGGAGAAGTCAGTAGTATAGAGGGTGATGAGGCACGGTGAAAGCACAGCTCGACGTAGGAGGTAGATGAGGGCGTCCTCCACCCCAATGGCGGGTCGGTAAGCAAACTGCAGTGGATCCAATGAAGACCCCACCAGGGGGTGCAGATGGTTTAGGACCAACCTCTCGATGGTCTTCATCAGGTGTGATGTCAGGGCTACCGGCCTGTAGCTGATAAGGTCCTTGGGAAGGGAAGTCTTTGGTACTGGTACCACACAGGATATCTTCGACAGCTGTGATACTTTCCCCAGCAACAGCTCATATCATGCAAAATCAAGTTTCTGGTTTCAACAATCTGATAATGCAATTATCTCATAAAAACTCCACTAGAGTGGTTTTTAGCTTAATTCACACATGTCTGAGCAATCCTCCTGAATTCTGCGCTCTGAGCAGCTGCCCCTCCCTCTCCTAGAAAATGACTGATTGTTCAACTAGTGACATCACTAGTTGAAAACAAGGCACCCCTCCAGGGTGAAGTCCAAGTCTCACACCGGCGCTAACATTGCAGAAGTCATATGGTAGGCTACGGTGGAGTGGAAGCTTACTGGAAAAGATCCAGCGGTTGTTACAGACAACGCATACAGTATGACTGTTGCTGTTGAGCTGACTGGATACCAACACATTCTGTGATTTGCACATGTGCTGAACCTTGCTTCACAGCATGCCCTGAAAGTGACAGCTGTTGCTAAACTCGTTGCAAAGGTCCACAAGATTTCCACATTCTTCCACTGGAGCACCCCAGCCACCGATACAGTGAAGAGAAACCAAAAGATGCTTGGACTACCACAACACAAGCTCATCACAGACATTGCTGTGCGGTGGAACAGTGCCTATGAGATGCTGGGCAGGTTTCTTAAACAGCAACCCGCAATTTGTGCTGCCCTATTATCTCCCGAGGTAAGTTATTTTTCTAATCTAACATTATTGCTGATAACTTATTATTTGTGTATTAAAATCTATGGATATATTTTGTGTGTAGATTTAATAAATAAAAACTTCAGTGTGATTGTGAATTAATAATATCTTTAAATATTTTCATCTCACATCTGTCAGGTTACAAATATAAATTGTATAAAGTGTAACGGTGTGTCCACACTGAACTCGATAAAGCGACCAAAAAAGCGTGACACGCACCTAGCTGTTCGCGTGCACATTGGCACCTTGAAGCTTGTACAAAGTGAACTGGATGCGCTTAAAATATGGCATTTTCACGCGTGACCTGGCCTTCAGCGGAGCTGGGGCTACAGTGCAGCTAGCGGTGGATTATGGACCGAGCTGACGGAGAACAGAGTGGATTACGTGTTCGGCCTGGCCTCCCGTAGAGCGTAGGCACCGCTGCACTGGGGGTTTGGTGAGCTACAGATACAGTCTAGCTACGGCGGAGGGATCCGTAAACAGCAGCGAGCCTCTCATAAAAACTGTCTCCTCAACGCCTGGAGAACGTGACCTGCTCGCCCAGTTTGTGTCGTGAAGGTCCAAGCTTCGGCTGCCGAAAAACCAACTACATTTCTGAGCAGTTGTCCATCTGTCTGTGGTTCGTAAAAGTTTATAATATTTGAGCAGCGTGGGACGTGGTGCGGGAGCTGCTAACAGGAAACCAGGTGAGGAGAATGTTTCAAGGCTGACTTCTAGGCCGAGACATGCTTTTACAGCAACAACAGCTCTTTTAAGAGCCACCCACAAACCTCTTAAGAGCATTCCTGTCTAAATAGTTTATTTTTTTATTTCTGTCTCTGTATAGCAAACTGCTTGTGTCATGTAGCTCGGGGTGATTAGCCACGGTGTTTATCAGTATTTCCTCCATGTCCTGCTGAGGCTGTGACTCCATGACAGTCACAGAATCACTGAAACTCTGTCCCCTGATTGGTTGTCGCAGCACGATTTGACGCTGGAGTTCAGATTTTTCCAACTCAAGCGGTAGACGATATGAACGCGAAAGCATAGAATGCACCACATAAAATGCAGCGCAAATTTTCCATTGCATTTGTATCGCGAATTGTTCAAGCAAATCATGCAGAAAAGTTTTTTCGCAACGCGAATCTGCTTCTGAAGTGTCGCGGGACACCAAGTTAACCTGAAGCTCTAGTTGCTTCAATCGTGTTTGGTGTGGACACACCGTAATATTAATTATGTAAATTTATTTCACGGTTTTAATTAAAGTTTCATTTTATCATGTGTTCTTTCATTAAGGTAAGAAAGAGTACAAGTGACATCCGCACTTTGAATGACACCGACATCTCAAATGCTGAACAGATTGTGCAAGCCCTCAAGTGGCAACAAATATAATGTGCGAGGAGAAGAGCCCAACTATCTCCATCATCGCCCCGCTCCATTCCCAACTTTTGAGTGACACAACCAGCAACACAGAAGATTCATCTCTTGTCAGAGAGATCAAGACAACCATCCACCAAGACCTGTCCAGGCGATATAACTCTATGGAGGAGAAAAACATCTTACATATCTCATCAGCCTTAGACCCCAGGTTTAAGTCTCTGCAGTTCCTATTGCCACAAGACGTCTGGGACACGCCAAGCTGATAAAAAATGGCTGCTGCTCTGAAGGGATTTTTAAAAGGATTTTAACAGTAATAGCTCATCTTCACTGTAGTTTTTCTATTTTTCTGTGCCTTTAAAAACTGCTCCATGCCACATAGACATTATCTAATCCATATATACACATAAACACATGAATAAAAATTTAACATTGACAGTAATAGTTGACTTAATATAACCTAAAACATGTTTTGAAATAGTGATGTAAATAGTGTGCCATTGTTCATCTTCTTATAGGAAAATACAGACATGGATGAAGTGGGCCCTACTACTGATGACAAGGATGGAAGCAAAGAACAGCAGACTCCAGACACCAATGCACACACACCAAAGAAGAGGAAGTCTGCGCTTGCTGATCTTCTTGGGCAGACGTTTAAGACCACCCACCATCAACTGTCAGCTACGTCCATTGCTGAAACCGCAATACATAGATGCCCCATCTCTACCAATGACTGATGACCCATTGCATTGGTGGAAAAATGCTCAATCCTTCCCACTCCCAGTGGCGCCACCAGTAATATTTCATAGGGGTGGCCAGATGGGGCCACTTAACATTTTGGGGTGGCACACCAAAACCATAAACCATAATTTCATAATTGTATTCTACTGTTATAGTAAACCAGCCCGTAGAATACTATCATAAAGACTTGAGGAAACTCCTACTGATATACTTTGGTTTATTGTGTTATATTAAATGTTACTAATGATATAATGTGCATAGACTAAGAACACACTACAGTTAACATTTATAGTTGTACAACAATTCTGTTTTATTTTATACCTACTTAGGGCCCCCCAAACCCATCCGGGGGCCCCGTAAATGCTGAAATTGAACAGACTACAGATGTTACAGTTTATGAAAATGTGAATATTACTCCATTTGATTTAGTTTTGTTTCAGTGTAGATTATTTAAAAAAATGTCAATTGTTTAAATGTTTGTGTATTAACTAGGATAGTTTCTTTGTAACTAATTTCATTATTTTTTAATGAATATTCTATCTGTATTTCAAAAATGGTACACAAATATTTAAATTAAAGACATTTAAACCAACAAAAATGCATATACTCTACCAATTTATTTAGAACAAGTTTTAATTACATTTAAATTTTTGAATTAAATAAAAACAAAATTTAAAATAACATTTTAATATTCATTGTTTGATTGTTGTGTTACCATTGTTACAATCGATGCTTTAGTTTAACCTTTCTATTTTGTCTGACCTTCAGATTGTCCAGATAATATTAATAAATACCTCTGATAGATTTTTAGGACCACCCAAATAGACTCCGCCTACTTTTCCAGATTAGACCAAATCTTTATAGAAATGCTGTTATTGTGGGTAGTGGTCTTAACAGAAAGGGAGCGCCCTTGAGTCAAAATCTGCTTAAGGCCCCATAAGACTTTGGGCCAGCTCTGCATAAGGTGTACATTTATTGTAAACAAAACAGTTACTGGGGAAAAGCCGATACCAACAACTTTACTGAACTCTCTATTCACTAATTTATCGTAATCAGAATTGAAGGAGGCTGAGAGAGGCAAAATCAATTATTCTGATGGAATAATATTAATAATAAGCCCCTCTCATAATTATTGATTATAGCTGTAATAATGGCCTATAGTTATCTCTATTCAGGCTAATAAAACTCAACTACTAAAAAATATGAAACACAAAGCTTTAAGTAATTATGTCATTATTTGTATTTCAGTGATGCTCTGTCTGTGTGAAAACGTGTCATAAACACATCAAAAAACTGCTGAAACAATATGCTGTAACCATCTGGCACTTAAAAAGCACATGTCACGACACATTTCCCAATCTTCTTTTACTAAAGAATATTTTCGACTTAACTACTTACCCGTAGCGTTTTTTGTCTGATTTCTTTTTTTTTTATGTTTCCTGTCTAGCAGTAAGTACAAGCCCAACAGTTTTACTTTCCCAAGCAGAGTATTACAGCTTCGCTGTAGTACGCCACTTGATGTATATGTATGAAAAATCTTTATTAGTGATTACTGTGGGTTCAATTTCCTGACGTCATGGACACTAAACCGAGACAAGAAGGGAGAAAGGAAGAAGGTGAAGAAAAGAAACCGGACAACGCGAACCGAGGCGCGAACCGACAACACAAGACAGGGAGGCAAACAAAGAACACAAGAAAACATCCCAGTCCTCCACCTCTGCCGGACAGCAGAGAAACAGTAATACAAAACAAAAACAACAAACTGTACAGAACCAAACCAATAGTTCGGATCTAGTAGAATAAACTAAGAATTACACATTCACTACACACAAGCATGGATTAATGAACATAATACAAATGTTTCTGGTAAGCTCCTGTGAACAACTAACTAATGATGATAACCTCAGCTTAAGATATGTCCGTCCACACCAATGTCCCCACACCTATGTGTGTGCGAGCATGCAGGTCTGAATAAGGTTTTCCCATGCAAGTGATTGATAGCTGGTGTAAGAAACCGTCAATCCGTCCTACAGGAATCGACACAGACATGGAGCAGGCAAGAGATGTATGCATCCAGGTCCCACAGAGTACAGAGGCCACAGGCGGATCAGCGCAGGGTCGATCACCCACCAAGAGAGGAACAGATGGAAGCCCTAGGGGAACACCCACCAGCCGCAATGCTAGGGCCCGAGAGATCGCAGTGACGAGCCCACGGGCTCCGCCGGAAACCGGCTACGCCAGGGCGGGCCTGGATCAGGATCCGGAGGCCACGGGGACCAGGGGCACGCCGCCCCCCAGCGGGGCCCCAACCAGGGACCAGCCGACAAGGGCCCCCTGCCGCAGGCAAGGGGGACCCGCAGCCAACTGACGGACAACACACGCCAGGATGGGGACAAGCCCACCAGGATGGGGACAAGCAGACCGCCAAGGCCCCCACACCGGCAAGAGCAGCCCACCAGCCCAGGACCCCGACCAGACGGCCTGATGTTCTACCCGGGCTCCGACCCCTGATGGTCCAACGAACAGGGGTGTGGAAAGACCCCCCAGCCTCTCTCCCCCCGCTCAATGTGGTGTTGTTGCGTGTTGTTCTAATGTGCACTTAAAACAGAGGGGTGGGACATGGGAATACTGCCGGGTACCCCCATCTCCCCCCCCGGGCCCTCAGTGTCTAGATGCATTTAAACAGTGGGTGCCGGCACCACAGGCGAGGCCCCCCACAACGGGCCCCCTATAAGGGGTCCCGCCCCCAGCGCCAATGCGCCCCACCGCCAGGTCCCTACATGTGCGTTCCATGTAAATGTTGCAAGTGTAAGTGTCAAAGTTGCTCAATAAAATCAGGACCCAGGCCGCCACCAGGTAGCGAAGACGGAAGCTCCATCCCGCACCCCAGTGACGGTAAAATGAAGGAGCAGTTGGACAGAGGCAATGGGGATGGGGAGAAAATAACTGGGGTGACCATTGCCAACCCCAGGGAGCCAGCTCCCCTCCTGACTCCAATAGGCACCCCCGTTCGGCCCGATCCACTAGGGGTGGGAGGCCCCAGCACATCAAGTCGGGGCCCACGGCAGCGGCACCCCCGAGCCCCATGGGGGCTCCAGCAATCCACCAGCCCCTACCCCAGGGGCACACCTAAATCCTTCCCAGCATTCACACTGCTAACAAAACACATGTCACTGGACACCCAGGTTGACTTTAGCCCCCCCTCCCCATCCGCGCCCTCCCCCCTCCCGTCCCAAGCGCACCCCGTTAAAAAGAACGCCTGTGCTAGATGGTAAAAAGCCTCACCGCCAATAAGAGATGCCCCAGGCACCGCCAGTGTCTGAGGGCCCCCGCGCCGAGGCCGGAACCCAGCGCACCACCGACTCAGGTACCCCGGACACGTCGCGCCAGGCCCGTGAGCAGACCGAAGCCCCAGGCGGCCAACCCCCAGGCCGACATCCTCCAGCCTTGCTATTACCGCCCGATGGCCGGGAGGCAACAGAACCCAGCACCTCCAACCACCACCCCAAACCCCACCAACCGGTCAGTCACCGCGAAGGCCGACCAACACCGGCCAGAGGCCCCCACCTCAGCACTCCCCCGAGCGCTAAGACCAAGACCCAGGAGCCATGTCCAGTGCCAATATAGCCAATCGGGCCCGGAGACGCCGGCCACCCGCCGCGGCGACTCGCCGACGCCCCGACGCGGCAAGGGGACACCGGGGAGCAAGCGACAAGAACCAGCACGGGGAGATGGACAAGGCAGCAGCGCCTTCCAACCACCGGCCGACCACAGCCCCCCCCCCCAGCCGACTATTTTTCTAGGTTACATAGGAATCCTCTGCATTAAACGAGGGAGCCAACCTCATATGATTGATTATCTTATTTTTTAGGGGGTCTACACTGTCCATTGCTAGACGCATTGAAGAAGTAGTATTTTGAACCAGACCATCAATTTCTGTAGGGTTAGTGATGGAATTACTGTCGTCCACTGTGTTATTCTAAGACACTGAGGGAAGCAAGAATGGAACAGATTATTTAAAACTTGTTAAGGCATTGTGTGATAAAGTTCTAATGTAAATAAAATTTATTCAGATTAGGGAAAGTCAGGTAAAATAAATTCAAAAGTTATCAGAAAATGGTTAAATAAGGCTGGAGTATTTGGGAGGACTGTTATTTCAGGTGGGATTTTATGTCCCCTGTTCTGCCCCCTGGAAAATATTTGACTATGGTCGATGGTGTCTCTAAAGCCACGTTTTGGACTATGGAACTGCCAATTACCAGAGTCCATTTCTTAGTGGGTGTGTCACTGAGTGGGTAAAATCTGTTAGAAACGCAGACAGGTTGGTGGTGCCCTTTGGGCAGGGAACTATGATTTCTACGTACCGTCACCCAGCCGGCGTGAGATCCCAGCTGCGTGGGTTCTGTTGGAGGACCGCTAGGTGGTTCTGTGATTGTGGGCTCCGTCCTAGCTAACGGCATGGAGTTGGGCCACTACCTCTCAAACACTGGCGTCCAAAGCTACAAAAATGCTAAATTTATTTCACTTACCATGATCACTAAAGGAGGCGCGGGAGTTGCTTCACATCTGACGCAGAAGAGCCACAGAAATGGTAGAAGGCGAAGAGAGTGAAGTAGCCATAGCCCCAATGAAGCTAAGCTAACAAGGGAGCGATTCTTTAGCACGGCAAGAAAAACCATTTGAAACACAAAGGGTTCCCAAAAGATCAGGTACACCAAATGGAAATAAGTGTTGTAGCGTGCTTATGTCTTAGGATAACTTAGAAAGATTCAACACAGAGAAAATAGATCGATCAAAAAAAGTCTGAACACCAAACAACTTCAGGGAGCTCACCAGTGACAACAGGAAATTCAGCCCCTCACTTTCTTTTAATTTCTTTTGGATTATCCACTCTCAGTGGTTTACCACGTCTCCCAGTATTCTTCTTGCTTCTGTTTTACCTCATGGTTAGCTGTCAGTCGCATTCCTGCCAGTTCTGTTTTGTTGCAGTTGTAACAGTCTCTCAGTTTATTTCCTTTACAGTCTCTAAAATGTATCTCTAACTCCCACTCTGCCTATATCTTGGGTCAAACCTTAACGAGTAGTCATGACAGGAACATCCACAATTTGATCACGTCAGGGTTGCCAGGGTTGTTTGGTGGAAAAATTTCACAGTGTACAGTCGTGGCCAAAAGTTTTGAGAATGACACAAATATTAGTTTTAACAAAGTTTGCTGTTAAACTGCTTTTAGATCTTTGTTTCAGTTGTTTCCGTGATGTACTGAAATATAATTACAAGCACTTCATACGTTCCAAAGGCTTTTATCGACAATTACATGACATTTATACAAAGAGTCAGTATTTACAGTGTTGGTCCTTCTTTTTCAGGACCTCTGCATTCGACTGTGCATGCTCTCAATCAACTTCTGAGCCAAATCCTGACTGAGAGCAAACCATTCTTTCATAAGCAGTTCTTGGAGTTTGTCAGAATTAGTGGGTTTTTGTTTGTCCACCCGCCTCTTGAGGATTGACCACAAGTTCTCAATGGGATTAAGATCTGGGGAGTTTCCAGGCCATGGACCCAAAATGTAAACGTTTTGGTCCCCGAGCCACTTAGTTATCACTTTTGCCTTATGGCACGGTGCTACATGGTGCTGGAAAATGCTTTGTTCTTCACCAAACTGTTGTTGGATTGTTGGAAGAAGTTGCTGTTGGAGGGCGTTTTGGTACCATTCTGTATTCATGGCTGTGTTTTTGGGCTAAATTGTAAGTGAGCCGACTCCCTTGGAAGCAACCCCACACATGAATGGTCTTAGGATGCTTTACTGTTGGCATGACACAGGACTGATGGTAGCACTCACCTTTTCTTCGCCGGACAAGTCTTTTTCTAGATGCCCCAAACAATCAGAATGATGCATCATGGGTGAATCTGACTTTGCCCCAGTCCTCAGCAGTCCATTCACCAAACTTTCTTCAGAACATCAATTTGTCCCTGCTGTTTTTGTTGGAGAGAAGTGGCTTCTTTGCTGCCCTTCTTGAAACCAGGTCATCTTCCAAAACTCTTTGCCTCACTGTGCGTGCAGATGTGCCCACACCTGCCTGCTGCCATTCCTGAGCAAGCTCTGCACTGGTGGCACTCCGATCTCGCAGCTGAATCCTCTTTAGGAGACAATCCTGGCGCTTGCTGGACTTTCTTGGACGCCCTGAAGCCTTCTTAACAAGAATTGAACCTCTTTCCTTGAAGTTCTTGATAATCATAGAAATTGTTGAATTAGGTGCAATCTTAGTAGCCACAATATCCTTGCCTGTGAAGCCATTTATGCAACGCACTGATGGCTGCACATGTTTCTTTGCAGGTCACCATGGTTAACAATGGAAGAACAATGATTTCAAGCATCACCCTCCTTTTAACTTGTCGTCTGCCATTCTAACCCAATCAGCCTGACATAATGATCTCAGTACATCACAGAAACAACTGAAACAAAGATCTGAAAGCAGTTTAGCAGCAAACTTTGTCAAAACGAATATTTGTGTCATTCTCAAAACTTTTGGCCATGACTGTAGTCTTCACAACTTTGCGATGCCTTATATGGCACACATCTACTCCAGTGTTACACAAGTGAATCAAATCTCTCAGCAATGAGCCAACAACATCTTCAATCTCATCCTACAGCACAGAGACCTGACTGAGTTCTCAGGTCGAATCCAAACTCCATCCATCTCAGTTGTTGTGTCCTTGGAAAAGGCACTTCACCTGTCTCTGTTTTTAAGGATTGAGTAATTGTCAAAAGTTCTTAACATGAACAGGTAAAGTATTCATTGAATGAGTAACTCTAACAGATACCAAAGTTTGGCTAAATCTAGTCCTGCACTATTTAACGTCAAAATCCCTTCAGATTAGTGCTCTAGTGTTTACTCTGGTATTAATTCTTTGTGTAGTATGTTTGGCACTATGACACTCATTGGTGTCCAGTGTACCAAGAACAAGCCCAACATATTTACTTTCTCAACCAGAGGATTACATCATTTTCTGTAGTACTACACTTATATATATATATATATGTGTGTGTGTGTGTGTGTGTGTGTGTGTGTGTGTGTGTGTGTGTGTGAAAAAACTAGATATTACTGTGGGTTTAACTTCCTGAAGTTATGGAAACTGAATAAAAAAAAGAAGAGAGAAGAAAGAAAGAAGATGCAGAAGAAAGGCAGGAGAGGTAGGAGTGTGAACTGATGACAGATCCCCGAGCGGCACAGAGGTGAAAAAAAGAGAAGAAAAACGGCAACCGATACAAGGGAGCAACATCCATTCCCCCCTGCAAGCTTTCTGCTCCCTCTACCCCCCCTACACAATTTGGCACGTGCATCACCTGTGATTTCAGAGCATATCATTGTGTACTTATCAATAAAATATCATCCTGATTTTACATACTGTATATATGACTGTCTTACCTGTTAAGCAGAAATTTTTCCAAAGCTGCGTCAGTTTGAAGCCTTTTAAGATTAAATGGTAGCCTATCTCCATGTAGAAAAGCATATTTATGTAACACCCTATTCTGGTCTCTGAGGAATTGTTCGAGTTTGTCGCCGTATTTAACAGCTCTTTGGTCTATAGTGGAGTTTGGAGTGGGACTGTTTGAGGTTGTGGACAGGTGTCTTTTGTACTGGTAACCAGTTCAAACAGGAGTGGAGGACAGGGGAGCCTCTTACAGAGGAAGTTACAGGTCTCTGGGAGATAGAAATCTGGCTTGTTCGTAGGTAACCAAATACCTATTTTCCACCATAATTTGCAAATAAATTCTTTAAAAATCAGAACATCTGATTTCCTTGATTTTGTTTTCTCATGTTGTCTCTCATCTTGCCCGTTGACAGCTGAAGATAGGCACCAGCCGATTGTCTCTCATAGCTGATCTATAGAGTGGGACAAAAAAGTATTTAGTCAGCCTCCAATTGTGCAAGTTTCCCCACTTAATAGGATGAGAGAGGCCTGTAACTTTTCGTCATGGGTATACTTTGTTCCTGGTCTCATTGTAGACATTTCCTGAAGTTTTCATCAAAATCCACCGATAATGTTTTGAGTTGTGTTGCTAAGTAACAAACAGACAAACTCTGGCCAAATCATAACCTCCATGGTGTAGGTAAAAAGCAACTCACCCTAACCCACTGAAACTCTTGGCAAGACAGAAAGGGACACATTTTTTATGAAGAAAGGAAGGGCAATAACTTTATTTTCAGTGGTAACAACCAAGAAAAGAGCAAAAAATAAATATATTTTGTAGTCCCTGAATTAACTATTACTATTTCTAGAAATGTACTGTAGGCTTTTATAGAAATAAATGTTTTTTTATCTTTAAATTAATACAATCCAATATCACAACAATTGACCAGATATAAAACTAGGACAACAAACTGTAATCAGTGCATTCTGAATGGCTTGGAAAATAAGGTGCACTCATTCTGTGTGTCTGTGTGTTTTCTTGGAAAGAGCTAAACCTTAAACTATGGAGCTCTGGTGCCTTTTGATCGATGCTGTTAAATGTCCTCGTTTGAATCATCAGTCAACAAAGAATTGAATGAACTCTCTCACTGCTAATAACAAGGTAAGATTATGTGATCCAGTGCTTTATCCTTATACTTATAAATTTTAAATATATACAATACACAAGTGTAAAAGTACAAACACCATTACCATGTACAAACAGCAGAAACAATCAACATAAATGTTTTTTTAAAGTACAATTTCCAGTTCAGCTAAAAATGTAAAATATACCAAATTATGGAAATGTAATCATATTTTACACAAAGACATTATAGCTTAAGATTTGACTTGGCTTGGGAAACTCGCCATTTCCTAAAGCTGAGTCAAGCATTTTATAGATAACTAATACTGGAGATAGAAAATTAAAAGGTCCACACAACAAGTTATCTGTACTTTGAAACCAGTGTAGACTACAGATATTGGGATTCCTTGTGGGGACAATGTTATATTCACGTGGAGGTGGGAAGCTACCAGAAGAATCCAGTATGGGACAAAAGCTGCAACACGCAGGAACCAGCAGCAAAGGTGAGAAGATGATTTCACAGCAGGCAGCATATGATTGGTTGGGGGCAGGGCACAGGGAGCATGGTCAAAGCTAGATGGCCATGGTAAGAGTTAAAAGGTCACACAGTCTCAGAAGTCCGTTTTATATCTCGATGTGAGCTTCTTTGGCTGCTGCTGTTTCCTTTAATGAGCCGGAGATTGTGTAGAACCTGCAAGAGCATGAACATTGTGAGAAACACCATGAGTAAAACAAGAAAACAATGCAACATTATTATTATTATTATTATTGGCATCATGACAACCCTGATGACTTTGTGTTTTACTGTTGCTACTTCATGGTGGTTCTCTCCTCAAAACCATGTTTTGAAATACCTCAGACATTAATCTTTAATTGCTTCAAATTCACCAAAGGTTCCTGACACCCATGTTTCTCTTTTTGTTTTTATATCATTCACAATTTTATGTGGTTGTTTTTCCACCACTGCTCAGGATGCCATTAGCTAGCTAAATTATTCAATCTAATTAATTCAATGTATTTATATAGCACCAGTTTTCAACAAAATGTCATCCCAAAACATTTTACAGGACAAGTAATTTCAATACAATTCCACAAATGATCCAATAGTTTTCTATTCAAGTAATCCCAGGAGACTGCAACAAGTTCTTGACCAGATATGAATCACTTTATTATCTCTGCAACTGGCAAAAAGAAAAGTGTGGGCTAAGCACATGCCTCTGATGTTCTGATACAGTTCTTCACTGTTCCCTATCGCTTTCAGGATTTGGATGTCTCAATGACTAGGAACAGACCCAAGCTCAGACATGAAGGAAAGTGCTGAACGACTTTAATGCTGATACACGAAACAGAAGACGTTAATCATCTGGCAGGGAGTAACTGGCAGTGACTGGATAATTAGGGTCAGAGCCCTGCAGGCTCTGACAATTGCAGAGGGCACCTAATGGTGGTAAGTTGTTCAGTCAGATAACTGGAGGATATAGATATGTTTTTTGCTCTTGATCTCCATTTCATTTTTAGAACCTAAACGTAACACTATCAAATAAAAGCCCTGGCATTACATCTCAAAGGGATTATAAGGAAGTTTAAAAGCAAATAAATGTATAGAACTGTAAAATGTCTTCCTCATACATGATCCAGCAATATCCTGCTCAGTAAAAAGAGCCCTGGCCTTTTCATTGTGGTTGACTCTATATGCCTGTAAAATAACTTTATTAGTTAATTATTAGTTATTGATTCGGCTCGAACAAGCAGCACTCCCTCAGCCCCTCCTAGAGGCAGCCTACTGTGTGACGGCGTTATGCGTGTTCACGTTCTACCGCTGCGTTTGCTATCTGCAGCAAGAACTGCGTAGTGACAGGTAGCATTGGAAGCATAGATTCTGCCAAGAAAAAGAAGAGAGCTGCTTCAAGCACCACCAACACTCCTGACCAAGATAACCAAGAAACAAAAAGTTTATTCCAGCGCTACAAAGAGGGAGAAACTCAAGTCGGATCGACATAGGCAAAGAGCCAGAGTAAACATTGGTGCAGGCGGCGTTTGAGAGGTGGAGAATGCTGAGAGAATCTCTCGGTATGAGAAAAGTCCCGCAGCTGGCGTCATTTTTGCTTGAAAGGTAAGAATTCGATTTCAATTCAATTCAATTCAGTTTATTTATATAGCACCATTTCACAACAG
This sequence comes from Apricaphanius iberus, assembly GCA_028564705.1. Classification (NCBI taxonomy): domain Eukaryota; kingdom Metazoa; phylum Chordata; class Actinopteri; order Cyprinodontiformes; family Aphaniidae; genus Apricaphanius; species Apricaphanius iberus. The sequence continues at coordinate 130,331 of JAPXFQ010003004.1, forward strand.
ATGTGGCAGCTCTTCTTTCTAGGAATCTGGACATATTTATTAGTCCTTCAAAACACTGACAAACCAGGGTACAGACCAGGAAGCAGAGTCGTAGTTTACCCACCTCTCTGCAGCTTCTGTACTTTTACCCACTCAACACCCCATTGAGACAGTGTCTCGCCAAGGCCAAAAACAAATAGACTAAAAGTTAAACTGACAAAAACAAACTGTGAAAATCTCATTAAAATAAACACGACTCTGACCAAACAAGGAAATTGAGCAATTAGAGGTGGTTTACTAAACATAAGATCCTTCTCCTCAAAGACTTTATTAGTAAATGACTTGATATGTCATAATAAAATTGATATATTTTGTCTATCAGAAACCTGGCTGCAGCAGGAGGATTTTGTAATTATAAATGAGTAAACTCCTACCAATTATCTAAATTTTCACATTCCTAGAAGTACTGGGCGAGGGGGAGGAGTTACAACCATCTTTCATTCAGATTAGCAAATTTGCCCTAGACCAAATATTAACTACAGCTCTTTTGAGCATCTAATCCGTAGTTTTCCTCATCCAAGCTGCAAAACATTAAAACCACTTTATTTTGTGGTTTTGTGTCGTCCACCAGGCCATTACTCTCATTTCTTGGACCAGATCTCTGATTTTTTATCTGATTTAGTTTTAAACACTTATCAGGTAATTATAATAGGGGATTTTAATATTCACATAGACACTGAAAGTGATAGCTTAACTGCAGCCTTTAATATTATCTTAGACTCAATTGGCTTTACTCAGAAAGTGAAGGGACACACACACTCTGGTCGGCACACTTTAGACATTGTACTGACATACGGCATTGAGTGTGATGAACTAATAGTCATCCCACTTAACCCAGTCCTATCTGACCATTTTTTGATAACCTTTGAATTTACTTTACTCAACGTTCTCTAATCTGAAAGAAAATTTCATTACAGTAGAATTTTATCAGACAATTCAATTCAATTCAATTCAGTTTATTTATATAGCGCCATTTCACAACAGATGTCATCTCAAGGCACTTTACAAAAAGAGTTATTACAATACAATGTTTAGTGTAGAAATTACAGAACCACAGAAGATTGCGTCGTGAAATTCTCAGCAATCCCTCATACTGAGCAAGCATGCAGCGACAGTGGGAAGGAAAAACTCCCTTTTAACAGGAAGAAACCTCCGGCAGAACCAGGCTCAGCACAAGCGGTTATCTGCCGCGACCGTCTGTGGCTTGGAGAATACATAACAGAGACACAGAAAGAGCAATAGAACTGATGCAGAAGTTTGTTGCAGGACGTGGAGAATTTTCCGTCACTGCAATGCCATCTTAGTCAGGGTCGTCAAGCAGGGCTAATCCGGAGCACCTACTATAATAGAAAACAGGTTAGTGCTTGAATTGACAGCACATCATGCAGTTGGGGAGAAGTAGGAGAGAAAGTAGGAACAGACCCTAATAATGTCCTCCAACAGCCTAGCCTAAAGCAGCATAGCTACTAACATTAACCTGTCTCCTAGCTACTAGGAGACCTGGCTACCAACACTCTGTCTGAGTCCTCCTGACCCGTGGACGGTGTAGGGCCGGTAACGGCCCCCGTCATGCCGGGGTCTTCTCGGAGTCGGGTTGTTTGAGAATGCAGCCCAAAGTGGGTGGTAAACTCCATCTAAGGCTAAATACCGGCACGAGACCGATAGTCGACAACTATCTTAAGGAAAAATAGACAGAACTGAGAGGACAGAGTTGAAGAGGGCGAGAAACGTTTAAGAGATAAACGGGTGGGGTCCGCACAGTCTGCCCGGGGGATTCAACCCGGCAGGTAATGGGCGGCCGCACTGTGCGGGAGGATCCCCTTGAGGGACCTCTCTCCGGCGCTGGCTGGCCCCTGTGGGGCGCATTTCTTCCGCGGCGGTAAGCCGCGACCGGCTCCGGATCTTTACCTGGCTTACATTAATCTATCTCTACCTAGCTACTCTACCTCTTCCTATCTCTTCCTAACTTTTGACACTCTGCCTGACTACTAACATTAACCTGTCTCTTCCTATCTACCTGTCTGACCTGACTCTAACTACCTATAAACATATCTCTAACTGTAAGCTTTGTCAAAGAGGAAAGTTTTTAGCCTAGTTTTAAAGATAGACAAATTGTCTGCTTCACGAACCAACCCTGGGAGCCGGTTCCATAGGAGGGGAGCCTGATAGCTGAAAGATCTGCCACCCATTCTACTTTTAGAAATCCTAGGAACTACCAGTAAACCTGCAGTCTGAGAGCGAAGGTCTCTGTTAGGAACATATGGAACAATCAGGTCTCTTATGTATGATGGAGCTAGATTATTAAGGGCTTTATATGTCAGAAGGAGGATCTTGAATTCTATTCTAGATTTTACTGGGAGCCAGTGAAGAGAAGCTAAAACAGGGGAAATGTGATCTCTTCTTTTAATATTCATCAGAATCCTAGCAGCAGCATTTTGAACTAACTGAAGACTTTTAATTGTATTCTGTGGACTACCTGATAATAGACAGTTACAGTAATCCAGCCTTGAAGTAACAAAGGCATGGACTAGTTTTTCAGCATCATTCCTGGACAGGATGGTTCTAATTTTTGCAATATTCCTAAGGTGAAAAAAGGAAATCCTACAGACTTCTTTAATGTGAGTTCTAAATGACATATCTTGGTCAAAAATGACACCGAGGTTTTTTGCTTTATTACTGGAGGCTAATTTAATGCCGTCCAGGTGAAGGGGCTGACTAAGTAGTTTCTTTTTCAGAGCTTCTGGTCCAAAGACGACAACTTCTGTTTTATCAGAATTTAGAAGCAAGAAGTTTAGAGTCATCCAAGTTTTTATGTCTTCCAGACATGCCTGTAGTCTACCTAACTGATTGGATTCATCAGGATTTATGGATAGATATAGCTGTGTATCATCTGCGTAACTATGGAATTTTATCCCATGCTGCCTAATTATTTTACCAATAGGAAGCATATATATAGTAAAGAGAATCGGCCCAAGCACTGAACCCTGTGGTACTCCGCAAGTAACTATTGAGGTTGAGGAAGATCTATTGTTTACCTGAACAAACTGAAATCTGTTAGACAAATAAGATTTAAACCAACCTAGTGCTGTTCCTATTATACCGACACTTTGAAGCCTTTCTATGAGAATATTGTGATCAACAGTGTCAAAGGCAGCACTGAGATCTAACAGGACCAGAATGGTCACCAGTCCATTGTCTGAGGCTATGAGAATATCATTAGTAACCTTCACCAGAGCTGTTTCAGTGCTATGATGAGCTCTAAAGCCTGACTGAAACGTCTCAAACAGCTCATTATTGTTTAAATGCTCACATATCTGGTGTGCAACTATTTTCTCAAGAATTTTAGATAAGAAGGGAAGATTAGATATCGGTCTATAGTTAATTAAGTCGTTTTGATCAAGAGAGGGTTTCTTAAGTAGAGGTTTAATTACAGCAATCTTAAACTCCTGTGGTACATATCCATTGACTAAGGATAGATTCATTATATTTAAAATCGGAACAGCGATCAGAGGGAAAACTTCTTTTAAGAGTTTAGTTGGGATTGGGTCTAAAACGCAAGTTGAAGGTTTAGATGAAGCTAATAATTTTAGTACATCACAAAGTTCGGCTGCATTAAAGCAGTTTAAGCATATATTAGGTTCCAACTAGTAAGAACATCTTACTAAATACGTGGGGGAAAAAGAGTAGTAGATACTTTCAAAGCGGGGGTTTCTGTACATTCGCCGCAGTAGGATCATGTTTTTGGCTGCTTGTCTGGCGTGCCTACAGCTGAGTACATTGTTTAGCTAATTTGTTGGGATTGTGAGAAAAAAACTAGTTAAAAACTAGTTACAAAAACTGTGTAACACTATGTTGCTAATCAAAAAAAACGTATATATTATTGTCATTTGTAAATGTTTGCACATTACGATTGGAGCTTTAAAAGTGTCTCTGTTGTTTTATTTTTGAGAAGCTCACTGCATCAAGGCTCCACTCACATCGACACCCCATAATAAGCCATCTCCAGCAGTTTCGAGGGACCCATTCCCCCAGTTCAGTCACTGCAGGGGAGTCTGATAGGTCATTTTACTTGTAAACAAAATGCAACTCCTGTTCCAGGTTATTTTTATACTCATCATATAAAATAAATACATTTTCCTTTTTATCTACAGGGATGACTCAAGATCGCAGGAGTTGAACCTCTAAAAGAAGATAAAGGGTTAGAATTACTATGCATGTCTTTCATCATTTGATAAACAGTTACCCTATTTTTTATTTATGTTGGATATAAAGTTTATTTTCTTGTAGCATAAAATCAAGAGGATAATGCTTTTCTCTGAAATTCAATGTGTATACAGACGTGGACAAAATTGTAGGTACCCTTCATTAAATCAAAGAAAAACTCATAATGGTCACAGAAATAACTTTAATCCGACAAAAGTAATAATAAATAAAAATTATATAAATGTTGACCAATGAAATTCAGACATTGCTTTTCTTCCATGCTTCAACGGAATTATTTAAAAAAAGAAATGCATGAAACAGGCCTGGACAAAAATGATGGTACCCACAACTTAATATTTGGTTGCACAACCTTTTGAGGCAATCACTGCAATCAAATGATTCCTGTAACTGTCAATGAGACTTCTGCACCTCTCAGCAGGTATTTTGGCCCACTCCTCATGAGCAAACTGTTCTAGTTGTTTCCGGTTTGAAGGGCGCCTTTTCCAGACAGCACGTTTCAGCTCCTTCCAAAGATGCTCAATAGGATTGAGATCAGGGCTCATAGAAGGCCAGTGTTTTCCTCTTAGCCCTTCTTGGGTGTTTTTAGCTGTGTGTTTTGGGTCATTTTCCTGTTGTAAGACCCGTGACCTGCGACTGAGACCATGCTTTCTGACACTGGCCAGCACATTTCTCTCTAGAATCCCCTGATAGTCTTGAGATTTCATTGTACCCTGCACAGATTCAAGACACCCTGTGTCAGATGCAGCAAATCAGCCCCAGAACATAACCGAGCCTCCCCCATGTTTCACAGTAGGGACCGTGTTCTTTTCTAGATATGCTTCATTTTTCCGTCTGTGAACATAGAGCTGATGTGCCTTGGCAAAAAGTTGAATTTTTGTCTCATCTGTCCACAGGACATTCTCCCAGAAGCTTTGTGGCTCGTCAGCATGTAGTTTGGCATACTCCAGTCTGTTTTTTTAATGATTTGTCCTCTGGCTCAAACAGCGAAGGATGTTCCGATCTGACACTGATGTTCCTTGAGCATAAAGTTCAGCTTAGATCTATTTTGAAGTCTTTCTAGGCTCTTTTGTTACCATTTGGATTATCCGTCTCTTTGATCTGTCATCAATTTTCCTCCTGCAGCCACGTCCAGGGAGGTTGGCTACAGTCCCATGGATCGTACATTACTGAATGACATGTCCAGCTGTAGTCACAGAAACATCTAGCTGCTTGGAGATGGTCTTATAGCCTTTACAGTTAACATGCTTGTCTATGATTTTCTTTCTCATCTCCTGAGACAACTCTTTCCTTTGCTTCCTCTGGTTTATATTGAGTTTGGTACACACCACGTCACCAAACAACACAGTGACTTTCTGGAGTCCTATATATAGGCCCACTGAGTGATTACAGGATTGTAGACACCTAGGATGCTGATTAGTGGACATATCTTGGATTAACATGTCCCTTTGGTCACATTATTTTCATTCTTTTCTAGGGGTACCATCATTTTTGTCCAGGCCTGTTTCATGCATTTATTTTTTAAATAATTCCGTTGAAGCATGGATGAAAAGCAATGTCTGACTTTCATTGGTCAAAATTTATAGAATTTTTATCTATTATTACTTTTGTCAGATTAAAGTTATTTCTGTGACCATTATGAGTTTTTCTTTTATTTAATGAAGGGTACCAACAATTTTGTCCACGTCTGTATGTCAGTATGTATTGTCATATTTTGCTGCTGTTTATATGATGATACGGTGTTGTTTTTACTTCCAGAATTGAGTTTGATGGAGGAGCTTTAAACCCATATGATTTAGGATTATTTACCTCCAATCTCATTACGATATGTTTTATAATTAGCTTTTTTTTCAAATAGTAAAATCTTTTCTCTCACTTTCACTCTCTGATTTTAGATTTCTGATTGAATACTTCTACCACAGAAAAAAAGGAATAAACCCCAAGACAGTTTGTAGTCTGTGCTCTGCTTGAAATTAGAACAGTGTCGTCCCAATACCGGCGTCTGCATCGTTACATCCCTTCCACAAAGTTTTATATATATATACAATGTAAGCACTATGGTGGATTTTATTTGCTCTACAGACACTGCAATTTTTTACCGTCTTTTTGCAGGACCACTTCTAAGCTTGAGTCTTTCCAGAACCATGCGGGGAAAAGCTCTGCATTCTCATATGGCGTTTATGAAGCCAGGACATTTGGACTATAAACACCATAACATCACCCAGTGCATATGAACAACAAATAGGCAAAGTATCATAAGTCATACTTCATTGCTCTAATATATTGATTATACATTAATATATTATTTCCACTTATTAGATTATATAAAATTTACGGTGCAAATGGAAATTTGTCTTGGCTTGTATTGCTAGGGTAGAGCTTTAAAATACTATAAATATAACCAAACAAAACTACTATGACTGTATACAAATATAAGAAGCAGCACCAACAGCAGGACAACAGTCGTCACATTTGCACGACCTACCCAATTGAAAGACTACTTTATCAAAACAAATTGTCCTCATGCCCCTTACGCTATCACCAATGTAACACTGTAGCACAGGGCTGGGCGGTGTTGGGTCAGTCAGTAAATATTAAATATAAAATGGACTCGGCCGAAATGGACTCAGTTCCCCAGAATCCCTTGCACCAGGCCAGCCGCCATGCCCCATCCATGCTTTCCAAGCTCTGCTAAGCTTTTCCAAGCTCATTGGCCAGCTGCCATCTGGCCCCTCCCAAGACAAGCCCATTTGCTACCATAGTGGCATCCTGGGATGACGCAGTAAATACAAATCCGTGAGCATAACATCATATCGTTCAAAGTAGGAACTCTTTTTCCGTTTTTTCCTCTCAGCTGGGTGGAGCCGATCTAGTCAATTGTGCATGCATGTTCTGCTAAGAATTGATTGATTTTGTGTTTTAAAGTTACTCTGTTTTCCTTTGATTTGTAAGTGAACCAGTGTGTTTGATTTTATGCTGTTCTGTTTTGCTGGAGTCTGCGTGTGCTGTTCTATAGAGGGCGGACAAGAAGCAGTCGCCATTAACTAGTTAGCCCTTTGTTTGAGCCAGAGGGCTGGCTAGCTATCACCACGCGGTCTCCTTTGTTCGTCCAGATCTGGCTGCATGCTCGTCACACTGTGTTTCTTCAGTGTTTATGGTTGATATGTTGTGCAAAAGAATTCACCTTTCTGATTGACTAATCGTCTGGTTTGATAATAATATTGTTTTTCTTACATAAAGTGAGGAGCTGGTGCCCCATTACACTCAATTTATCCAAAATAATTTGAGTTACATCAGCAATTATCCCAGTGTTAGGCTACCCGTGTAGTTGTGTTAAATCATTATTAGCCAAACAACGAGAATAACCTTCACAATCCCCTACAGCGGTATGGAAAAATTTTCACATCACAGTAGTTTTAAAGAACATATCGATATTACGGTATTTAATGGTATTTTTTTTCTGCATACAAGACCATTCATATACACATTATCTTAAACAGCCCATTTTACTGCCATAAGGACTGCATCATGTTGTTTTTTCCAGACACAGGTGAGTGATATGAAAATAATTAAAATGATTATGATTCTAGTAGACATTCTTGATATTTTAAGGCTGAAAGTATATTTGCTTTTTAACCTCACGTTGACGCAAGCAGCAAATTGCATCTTGTACTGGCTTTGCATGTAGTACTAATGAATCCCGCTAGTGGACAGAGTACAGACTCAGACCGGATATTGCCAAAGAAGAATAAAATAAACATGGCAACCATAGGTGATTTTAACAGGTTACTATTCAGATACCAAAAGAAGAAAAGACAGCAGAAATATCGTAGAAGGTATGTAGTTACTGCTATTTTTGAAATCTTTCCAACTGGTTTTGCCGCCGTTGAGCGCGTGTACAGCGCTCAACACTCGCAATAGCCCCTGTAAGAGATATGCTGTTCGGTTCTTATCTGATCTTTTAAAGCCCATAAACTTATAAACTACAGACATGACTCCTCTTTTTGGAATTCCTCAGGATTGGGTGCTACGCTCTGATAGCTTCTGCCAGCAGCTGTACTTAGTTAGAAATTTTACTTTTCACTCTGTGGTGAAGAGGGTGGTGCAGTGAAATCATTGGTATTGTGGTATATTAAAATTGTATATGCTAATGCTCTGCAGTTAGAAAAAAACAGCATTCGAATTTTCTGTGAATAAACAAATGGTTTCTGACAGATCAAATTGGAAATAAAATAGAAGGTTAAAATAGGGGCTCTGTTGGATCCACCACATGACCGTTCAAAATGTCTCTGGAGAAGTGATGAACTTTTTTTTTTTTCTGTCATGTGGCAGCTTTGCATACAACACACTGAACAAACCTGGTTGGCTAAACCTGAAGGTTGTAATGAGATTCAAACTTACTCTAGAATTGAGCTTTTCCCTTGGTGTTATTAACGTTCTTCAATTCGCTTTTTTCAATCTTTTTCTTTATGTCCTCAATATTTCTGGTGGGTGTCTGGAAGTCGCGCGGATTCGATGTGTACAAGAGGCGTACACAACACAGTTCTTTAATTAGCAGTTTTTAAAAAATGAATTCAATTGAAAAATAAAACTGCCCGAAGCCCAGCCCTCGGGACCCTTGGGCCTAGGACTCCAGTATGCTTAACATAAATTAAAAAAACAAAACAATTGACATGTCAACTGTACGTTTGTAAAAGTTTTGTCCAATAATCGGATGTAATATAACAGGTTAACATTAGCATTAGCTACATGCTGATTCCAACAATAGGACTTGGACTTTGACATGTGAAATTGCAATTATTGCAAGTCTCAGGCAACGTCCACACCAAGCCGATAAGGTTATACGGGGAGTTAGACGGCTAATGTTATCCACTCAACACGAGCATTTAAGCCCCGTTTAAGGTCCGTTTAAGTTCCCAAGATTGCGCAATCCCATACAGACCTGTGCAAATACTGGGCATGCGCGAAAAGACGAACGGAACACACGTATAATCTACGTGACGCCAGCGCCTACATAATATATACAAGAAGCCCTACAGCACAGTACATATCTGCTTGTCCCGTTAACCGAAGAGAACAATAGCTGCTCAAAAGAAGAGAGAGTTTTTGTTGTGGACAGACGACGAGATCGATTTGTTACTCTTCGCTGTTGGCTTTGTCTGTAGTGTCGTATTGTTATTGACGCAGCATTCATCAACGCCACTTCCTTTAATTATCTGGGGAAGCTGTCCACACTAGCTCGCTTAGCCGTTGAATTAAGATTTACACGGCTCTCTTACCCGGCTTATAGTTATCCGGCCTTAAACGACGCCGGGTTAGTTTGGACGATAGGGGGGTGTAGACTAAATAATTATGCATTTAAGGCATTATCCGGCTTAGTGTGGACGTGGCCTCAGTCCAAGTGCAAGTCATCGATGTTATGCCTGAATCAGGTCACAAGTACTCCATTTCATTTCATTTATTTAGTTCCCCATTAGCGCCTGAAACCTTAGTTGCTATTTTTCCAGGGGTTTCCTCTACACTACAACAGGTTTACATATTTTTACAGTATTCACACACACACACACAGACGTATACACATAAACAATTTTATTTAATTTTTTAAAAAGTTTTTTCTATTAATTTCCATTAACAAAAATGATTAAAAATCCACCATAGCCTGATAAAAAACTGCTCATTGAAAAAGATTTCTTCTGCCTAAAGGCAAGACACAAAGCATTCCAGAGGTTTGTCTTGTCATATAGTTATAAAACAGACAATTTCTTGTAAATTATTTCAGGAGTTTTTGTTAGTATGACATTACGAATAAATGCCCCTTCCCATGGATGCCCCCTTATCACGGTGGAGGGGTTCGGTTGTCCCAATGATCCTAGGAGCTAAGTTGTCAGGGGCTTTATGCCCTGGTAGGGTCACCCATGGCAAATTGGTTCTAGGTGAGGGATCAGACAAAGCGCAGCCTGAAGACCCCTATGATGAGAGGAAACTTTGGACTCAGTTTTCCCTCGCCTGGACACGGGTCACAGGGGCCCCACTTTGGAGCCAGGCCTGGAGATGGGGCACGTTGGCGAGTGCCTGGTGGCTTGGCCCGAAGAGGCAACATTGGCCCTCCTTCCCATGAGCTCACCACCTGTGGGAGGGGCCATAGGGGTCAGATGCAGTGCAAGATGAGCGGTGGCTGAAGGCGGGGACCTTGGTGTTCAGATCATCGGCTGCAGAAGCTGGCTCTTGGGACGTGGAATGTGATCTCTCTGGTGGGGAAGGAGCCGGAGCTGGTGTGTGAGGTTGACTGAGTGATACACAACAGATACTTGAGAATTAATTTATTTTTTAGGCATTTAGTCCTAAAAGTTAGAGAAGCTCTATGAGCTTTTTCCTCTGTAATATTGATATTTTTAAATTTTTTTCCTCAGATTTGGAGGAAAGACAGCATCTGTAGTTTTAAAAAGGATAAACTATTAAAAGAGGGTTGAACCAGTTTGTCTGAACAACCTTTGATGTGAACAAAACACATTTCGGTTTATCACATCTACAGTCATGGCCAAAAGTTTTGAGAATTACATAAATATTGGAAATTGGAAAAGTTTCTGCTTAAGTTAGCAATTTGCATATACTCCAGAATGTTATGAACAGTGATCAGATGAATTGCATAGTCCTTCTTTGCCATGAAAATTCTACTGCATTTCATTGCTGTCATTAAAGGACCTGCTGAGATCATTTCAGTAATCGTCTTGTTAACTCGGGTGAGAATGTTGACGAGCACAAGGCTCGAAATCATTATAACAGCCTGATTGGGTTAGAATGGCAGACGACATGTTAAAAGGAGGGTGATGCTTGAAATCATTGTTCTTCTATTGTTAACCATGGTGACCTGCAAAGAAACACGTGCAGTCATCATTGCGTTGCATAAAAATGGCTTCTCAAGCAAGGATATTGTGGCTACTAATATTGCACCTAAATCAACAATTTATAGGATTATCAAGAACTTCAAGGTAAGAGGTTCACTTCTTGTTAAGAAGGCTTCAGGGCATCCAAGAAAGTCCAGCAAGCACCAGGATCGTCTCCTAAAGAAGATTTAGTTGCGGGATCAGAGTGCCACCAGTGCAGAGCTTGCTCAGGAATGGCACAGTGAGGTGAAGAGTTTTGGAAGATGGCCTGGTGTCAAGAAGGGCAGCAAAGAAGCCACTTCTCTCCAAAAAACCATCAGGGACAGATTGATGTTCTGCATAAAGTTTGGTGAATGGACTGCTGAGGACTGGGGCAAAGTCAGATTCTCCCACGATGCATCATTCTGATTGTTTGGGGCATCTAGAAAAAAGATTATCCTGAGAAGAAAAGGTAAGCGCTACCATCAGTCCTGTGTCATGCCAACAGTAAAGCATCCTGAGACCATTCATGTGTGGGGTTGCTTCTCATCCAAGGGAACGGGCTCACTTACAATTTTGCCCAAAAACACAGCCATGAACAAAGAATGGTACCAAAACGCCCTCCAACAGCAACATATTCCAAAAATCCACTCCCCAGATCTTAATCCCATTAAGAACTTGTGGTCAATCCTCAACAAAAACCCACTAATTCTGACAAACTCCAAGAAGTGATTATGAAAGAATGGTTTGCTATCAGTCAGGATTTGGCCCAGAAGTTGATTGAGAGCATGCCCAGTCGAATGCAGAGGTCCTGAGAAAGAAGGGCCAAATTCATATTCTAAAATGGCGCCGAGGATGGCAGCCGTGGTGCTTTCGTGCGCTCTGTTTTGTTTGTTATTGTGCGTTAACTGTTCGTCTGCGTGCTCTTATACCCGCATGGAGCTTCTGGACATTAGAACTACCACCCCTACATTACCAGTTTTTTTAGCATCAGCTGGTCCATTTTTTGACCAAAAGAGGGAAACGGCGCCGTGGAAAGCGAGCGGGTTCACTCGTCCGCCTGCGCAGACGGGGCGCGCGCACGCCTTTACCTGGCATCTTTCTCTCAAACGTCCGCTCACTTCCCAACAAGATGTACGAACTAGCGCTGCTGATGAGAAGTAACAAGGACTTTTCCTCGTCTTGTGTTTTGTGCTTCACGGAGACGTCGCTAAGCGCGAGTGTCCCGGACAGCGCGCTTCACCTGGAAGGCTTCCATCTCCTCCGCGCGGATCGCAACGCTGAGCTCTCCAACAAAACAAAAGGCGGTGGCGTTTGCTTCTACATCAACAGCAGCTGGTGCACGGATGTGACTGTGATCTCCCAACACTGCTCTCCTTCTCTGGAATATCTTTTCATTCACTGTAAGCCTTTTTATTCACCGCGTGAGATCGCTTCATTCATTCTGGTGGCTGCCTACATTCCGCCGAGCGCGGACGTGCACGAGGCTCAGCGCACGCTTGCAGGCCAGATATTACATGCGGAGCGGTCTTTTCCGGACTCTCTTGTTATCGTGCTTGGTGACTTTAACAAGGGAAACCTGAGCCAGGAATTACCTAAGTATAGACAGTTCATTAAATGCCCGACCAGAGAGGAGAACACGTTGGATCACTGCTACACTACAGTCAGCAGAGCGTATCATGCTGTGCCGCGCGCTGCCCTCGGACTATCAGATCACGTGATGGTGCACCTAATTCCCTCATACCGACAGAGACTGAAATTGGCCAAGCCTGTCGTGATAACAACAAGGAAATACACCTCTGAAGCTGTGGAGGAGCTGCGCTCATGTTGGGAGACGACAGACTGGAGAGCGTTTGGAGCAGCCACGGACAATCTGGACGAGTATACGGACACTGTGACCTCATACATTCAGTTCAATGAGACGCGCATCATCCCAACGCGCACCAGGATCTGTTATAACAATGACAAGCCCTGGTTCACACCCAAGCTCCGGCGCCTACGTGAGGAGAATGAAGTAGCGCGGCGGAGCGAGGACTGGAGTACATACAGACGAGCAAAGTACCACTTCAGCAGTGAAGTGAGAAGAGCAAAATCTGTGTACTCCAACCGTATACAGGAACACTTTAGCTCCAATGACTCTGCAGCCGTGTGGAGGGGGTTGAGGGCTCTCACAAACTACAAGCCCAACGCCCCCCAGGCCCTGAACGACCGGACTCTCGCCCAGGGCCTGAATACACACTACTGCCGCTTTGAACAGCCGTCTGCTCCTCACACCTCTGCTCCCCCCACCATCACCCCAACCATCAACGACCCCAGCACTTTATCAAAGGACTCCTCAAATTCCCCCTCCTCCCCCCCTGCCCTCTCCATCCAGGAGGAGGATGTGCGCCGACAGTTCTTGAGGCTGAACAGGAGGAAGGCCCCCGGGCCGGACGGTGTCTCCCCCTCCACCCTGAGACACTGCGCGGATCAGTTGGCCCCCTTGTTCACGGACATTTTCATCACCTCCCTGGCGCTCTGTCGCGTGCCGTCCTGCTTCAAAACCTCCACCATCGTCCCTGTCCCCAAAAAGCCACGGATCACAGGACTTAATGACTACAGGCCGGTGGCGCTGACGTCTGTGGTCATGAAGTCATTTGAGCGCTTGGTTCTGCCCCACCTCAAGGACATCACCGCCCCCCTCCTGGACCCACTGCAGTTCACCTACAGAGCCAACAGGTCTGTGGATGATGCAGTGAACCTGGCCCTCCATTTCATCCTGGAGCATCTGGACTCCCAGGAACCTACGCCAGGATCCTGTTTGTGGACTTCAGCTCTGCCTTCAACACCATCCTCCCTGGACTGCTACGAGACAAGCTCTACCAGCTCAGCGTGCCCGACTCCCTCTGCAGGTGGATCACTGACTTCCTGTCGGACCGGAGACAGCACGTGCGGTTGGGGAAGATAGTCTCGGACAATCGGACTACAAACACTGGGACTCCTCAGGGCTGTGTACTCTCCCCCTGGCTCTTCTCGCTGTATACAAACTGCTGCACCTCCAGTCACCAGTCCGTAAAGCTGATCAAGTTTGCGGACGACACCACCCTCATCGGACTTATCTCAGACGGTGATGAGTCCGCCTCCAGGAGAGAGGTGGACCGGCTGGCTTCTTGGTGCAGTCACAACAACCTGGAGCTGAACGCCCAGAAGACAGTGGAGATGATCATGGACTTCAGGAAAGTCACAGCCCCACCGTATCCCCTCACCCTGATGGACTCTCCCACCCCATCTCCATTGTGTACTCCTTCCGTTTCCTGGGCACCACCATCACCCAGGACCTCAAGTGGGAGCCAACCATCAGCTCCCTCATCAAGAAGGCCCAGCAGAGGATGTACTTCCTGCGGCAGCTGAGGAAACTCAAAGTGCCGACCGAGATGCTGGTGCAGTTCTACACGGCCATCATCGAGTCCATCCTCACCTCCTCCATCACCGTGTGGTTCCCCGGCGCCGCAGACCGGGACAAACACCGACTGCAGCGCATCGTGCGTGCTGCTGAGAAGGTGATTGGCTGCAGGCTTCCATCCCTCCGGGACCTGTTTTCCTCCAGGACCCGGAGGCGTGTGGGTCGGATCACAGCTGACTCTTCTCACCCTGGACACCGATTATTCTCCCTCCTCCCCTCAGGCAGGAGGCTACGGTCCATCCAGACCCAAACCTCCCGCCACTTGAACAGTTTCTTCCCCTCCGCCATCAGACTCATGAACAATAACAAGACCCGATAGTTCAGTTAAAGACCCATGTAGGATAGAACCATCTGCACTACGTAACTTTATTTTACTGCACTGTGTGGTCTGATCACACTTAGATCTGCTGCTGTCATTCACCTGCACATCTGTGAATGGAACCCTGCTGCTGTTCTCATGTTAAAAAGGATGTTTATCTCTTCATAGTTATTTTATATACATACAGATTATAATATTTATAAAGACTTTAGCCTTATGGCTAAAGTTCATTCTTTTTATTTTATTTTTTTTAATTTTATTTTATTTCATTTTATTTTATTTTTACTTATGTTAAATGTTTTATATGCACAACTGTACCGGAAAAAATTCCTAGTTTGTGAACTTGTTCTCAAACAATGGCAATAAAACCGATTCTGATTCTGATTCTGATTCTGAACACTGTAAATACTTACTCTTTGCATAAATGTTATGTAATTGTCGATAAATGCCTTTGGAACGTATTAAGTGCTTGTAATTATATTTCTGTACATCACAGAAACAACTGAAACAAAGATCTAAAAGCAGTCTAGCAGCAAACTTTGTGAAAACTAATATTTGTGTCATTCTCAAAACTTTTGGCCACAACTGTACACCTAAACACTGGTGCTCCTGCTGATTGCCTCTCAATTTGCAAATATTAAAATGTTTCCGCTGTAAAGATATGCAGGCATGAGCCACAAAATGGTTTGGAGCAGTTTTCACAGCACTATTGAGAGCAAAAAGTACCCGTCCTCAATTTCATCCGTTTGATTCTCTTGTTCCATTGTGGAAATCCGGGTTTCACTGAAAAGAGGAGAGTATTTTTCTGTAGCCAAGGTGGGATTTTTGTCCAGAGTTGTAGAAGTTGATTTATCGCATGTTGTCATGGAGTGGATTCCAATGGACAATTCAAAAAATTTAACGCACAAATCCCGAACGTGTTCATCCTTTTGAATTTTAACTCTCTTTCTGTCCACGGGTGATAGAGAATTCCTCCTTAACATGGTTGTGTTTTGCTGCTACTTAAGGTGTTGGTACTCGATCTAATGAATGGTGCAGATGATGTGATGAGACAAGCTTGAAAAAGAAACAGTCTTCAAGATTTCAGAGGAGTGTTTAGCGGACCTAATTTCATGGAAGACTGGAAGCATTGGTTAGAGACCCGAATAGGGAGAGATTAACAGATTGTGCTGATAATTGATTTTAACTCACAATGTGGAAGCTATGAGTTTCTCAGACCAATGTCAGGAAAAAAGCACCGGATGAAAGGAGATTACATTCTACATGGGATTTTAGAAGAATGACCAAAGTAGGAGGTCCATAGGTCGTGTGTGTCTTATACTGAGGTCTGCCCCAGAGACAAGAGGGCGGTGTATTCAGATGAGAAAAGCTAGCCAATCACAACACAGTATCGGCGTTTCACCAATGACAGATGTAATGGTAGGTTCAGAGAGGGGGCGCACTTCTTGCAATGCAGTAACTTTCCCAGTTCAAGGTCTAAAATGTTGGATTTGGTCGTAATCTCTTAAAGATGGAGTAACAGAGCATTTTTAACACTAAAGGGATGAGCATCTGATTCAAACTGTGGGTGAGTTAAATCTCTTTTTTAATGCTCTTACAGATTGAATGTATCATGGTTGAATTGACTGAAGAACTTGTAACCTGCTGAAGCTAATGTGGTTATAATTTAAACTCAGGAAAGTAAAAAAGCACATTTTAACTGTTTAAAATAAAATAGCATGCTAGAGGAGCCTTGTTGAGACAAACTGCAGGTATAGAACAGGCCCAGACAAAACCTAAACTTTTAAAGGGACTTGTTCAGGCATGTCCTGCTTACATGCTCATTTTCATTTCATTCCTTAGTAGTTTAGTTGTTACTACCTTAGTGAGTGTATTGATTAAGCATTTTGACAGAAAAATTTAAGTATTTTGTTAGTAAACGTAGTTGCAGGAGTTGCAGAACTCAAGACATTGAGATTCTCTTTGGGAGTGACGAGGATGGATAGGATCAGGAATGAATACATTAGAGGGACTGCTCATGTTAGATGTTTTGGGGATAAAGTCAGGGAGGCTTGACTGGGATAGTTTGGACATGTTCAGAGGAGAGATGACAATTATATTGGTAGAAGAATGCTGACAATGGAGCCACCAGGCAGGAGACAAAGAACAAAAATGAGATTTATGCATGTGGTGAAAGAGGACATGAAGTTAGTTGGTGTGAGGGCAGAGAATGCAGAGGATAGGACTAAATGGAGACACATGATTTGCTGTGGCAACCACTGAAGGGAAAAGCCAGAAGAAGAAACTTGTTTGTATTATTCAAAAACTTAATGCAATCTGCTGGGATTCCTTACATAGAAAACAATTAAGTGATTGGAATGTTTGCATAATTTTATTGAAATGACTTTTGTTGTAAAGTGCCTTGAGATTATATTTTTTTGTGAATTGGCACTATATAAATAAAAGTGACTTGAAGTTCTGGGAACACTAGAGGGAGCCATTTACTCTGCTGGTCCAAAAGGCCGGGGAGAAGGAAGTCTGGGTGTCTCTGCTTAAACTGCTGTCAATTTTCTGTAGCCAATAATCCTTCATCTGAGTGAGTGCTGTAGTTATGGAATGACCTATTTTATAAGCATGTTAATAAATTGTGTTTAACCCATTTGCTTGAAAATACTCTTGTATTTGATCATATACAACTTTTTCTATGACTTTTCTCACTGCTGGTAACAAGCTTGTTGGTTTGCTACCCTGACCTGAAAACTATTCTTTTTTTTATTTTTAATCAAAGGTAGAATTTTTGCTCTTTTCCATTTTAAAAGGAAAACACCTACCATTGAACTTAGATTAATAATATAATAAATGGGTAAAGCTAGGATATCTGCCACCATCTTTATAAATTTAACATCTAAATTATCTATGGACACGTTGAAATGTAACGTAAATAACACAAGCCCCCCCCCCCCAGTCTCAGCTGTTGCTTGAAACGTTCTGGAAGCTAGCTCTGTGGGTTAGCTCCAAGGTGCAAACTCCGCCCCCAGAAGTTGAAGCCAACCAGGGAGTGGCAAAAATTGCAGTTCAGCCCTCATCCACTGGGGGCTGGCTCCAAAAAGGAGCAACTTCTCATTGACTCCCATGTTAAAAAGGCCAACTTTAAAGCAAAAAAAAAACAAAACATTTTAGGTTATTCGGTCCATAATTGGATGTAATCTCCAATTATTGGACAAAGACGGCTTGCTGTGGTGTTGATTACAGTAACAGACCGTCCAAGAAGTTCATGCTTTGGGGGGAGGCTTCATACCGGCTGATGCTTCACCAATTGTGGGGGGGGGTTCTGTCAGGTGGCAGAGAGAATTGCTGTTCTGGTCGGAGCTTTTATCTCTTTCTACACGCGAGTTGGAGCAGGCCATCGGGCGGGTAGCAGCAGAGCAGCAAAGTCGGCAGGAACGAAAAGCTGCGGGAGTCGGCTAGATCAGGCTGGAACACTACAGAGTTGGATTCTAGACAGACTGGATGATCACTGGTTAGATCATACTGGTGTGAGGAACACAGCTGGAGGCATGAACTAATGGATGAGATGTGAGGTGAGTCAAAAGCCTTTTATTTTTTAAGAGGATCTGAGTTTTCATGATGACTTTGTGACTTATGTCCTCACCCTCCACCGATGGTAATGGAAATAATACCATATTAACCAGTATTGGCCCGACCCATTTGGGTCTTATTATATGGATATGTTTTCTATACTCTGGATGTTTCTGGGTCTAAAGTGATCGTTGTTGAAAAACGGGATAAAAGTCTCTGAACCGCGGCCTTCTGGCTGAAACCAGCTGCAGCCTACGTTAGCTTCAGTTAGCTCCTGTCTAGCTTCTGACTAGCTTGTAGCTATGTTGGCTCGGAGCGTTAACCCTCCACCCCCTGCCTCCCAGCGCCACTCTCAGCTCCACCTCTTTGCCCATTTTTGGTGACGAGGTGAGTGATGCGGACAAGATGGTGGCGGTGGGAAGCGCCCAGTTGGCTTCATTTTTGCTCTTCAGAAACCTATGGGTGATCTATTTATTTATAGAGTCTATGGTTAGCTCTTTGATATGTCATCTTTCTAACATGTTACTGGTTGTACAAACGGCTGTCCGATTGCCTGTAGGTTGTAAGTTCATTTTTTATTTCTTTAGGGGTGTCTGTTTATAGTAAAAGCCATGGTGCTGTGCTCAGCCTGATGGTGATGTCATTAGTTAGCTCTTCTTTGCACAGAGTGCTAACGCAGCCTGCACAGTGTAAGCTGTCAGTGTGCCGTGCCATGGCTCTGTAATAACTCCGTAATGTCTTCTTTTTGGGTTGTGAATATATCTGACATGTCAGTAATCTGTTGAAGTTTTAAATAGTGGCCTGTTGGGGGTTAAGCTCGCTGAATGGTAACTCGGTTATTGTGACTTGTCAAACTGCTGTGTTGATGATCCATCAATAAAAAATTTGTTCGATGAGTCGAGCACCTTGACCGCACAGCTTTGCATGAAAGCTTTTTGCCCTCCAGAGTGTACGCATGTGCGAAAATACCCGGACGAAAACAATAACTATCAACGTATACATACCACAAGGTTTATCTTTGCTTGCCAGCGATATTTTTTCAAACTATCCTCTGTTAAAGTGTTAAATACACTCTTTCCTTGTCATCTTACTATTTATCAGCTCATATGAAATATTTATATCTCGTCCCAAATCCATGGCTTGTCTATTTTTAATTTAATTTTATTTATTCTTTTAGTTCAATAAATTCCTTAATTAATCAAAAATCTCTTTTGGTTTAATAACACAAATCATATCAGCCTCAATTTTGCATTTTATTTTCCATCCATCTATCCATTTTCTGAACCACTTAGTCCTCCAGGGGTCGCGGGGGGGCTGGTGTCTATCTCCAGCTGTCAACGGGCGAGAGGCGGGGTACACCCTGGACAGGTCGCCAGTCCATCACAGGGCAACATAGAGACAGACAGGACAAACAAACATGCACACCCACACCTAAGGACAATTTAGAGTGATCAATTAACAGTCATGTTTTTGCACTGTGGGAGCAAGCCGGAGTACCCGGAGGGAACCAACGCATGCACGGGGAGAACTCCATGCAGAAAGGCCCTGGGCCAGGATACGACCCACAAGCTTCTTGCTGCAAGGCAACAGTGCTAACCATTGTGCCACCGTGCAGACCGCATTTTTTTCCTTCCCAATAATTCATTCACTGTGTTCCATACCTTTGCACTATCCATTCCAGCTGCTCTAATCTTATTTTTATAATATATTCCTTTGTTATGTTTATTCATTTTAGTTACTGGATTTCTTAATGTATAATAATTCACATGATTATATTTAATAGCTTCGACTTAAGCTTGATTCCTTTGCCTTATATATTCTTTGAGTTCTTGATCCAGCCATGGAGTTGAGACATTTCTTGCATTTTGATTCCTTAGAGGAGAATGTTTTTCTATTACGCTGGTTATCAAATCATTGAAGATAGTCATAGCTCTATCTAGATCCTGCTGCAGTGCAACCTCCGACCAATCTACACTCCTTATCTCTTCTACAAAGTAACTCTCTTTAAACTTTTTGAATGTCTTTTTATGGATACAGTTTTGACGCGATTGATGTTCTTTTACTAATCTTTTTGAAGCTATTAAGTTATGGTAACTGTAGCCAACTGGAATTGAAACTGCCTCTGAACATAAGTCTGTCACATTTGTAAAAATGAAATCAATAAGAATAGCTGAACACGTTCCATCAGATTTTAAATTTACTCTTGTATAATCATTCATTATTTGCAATAAATTACAGGTATTTGCTAAAGAGAGTAATTTACTCTTTAATGTGCAATTTTTGGATTTCCAGTCTATATTAAAGTCTCCAAATGGTCAGGGTCAGTTGCAGCAAGATTACATGTAAAGTCTACTGTATGGTTGAGGTCCGTCAGAGTCTCTGCGGTGCGTTGTATGTATTGGCTCCATCAACTTTTCAAGCATTACTTGCGTTTCAAGGGGCAACTTAACAAATGAAAGCAACGTACAAGTTCAGCTAGCTGAACTTTTGACGGACTTGACACAGTGTAGCAACCAATCAGAGCGTCTCACTGTAGGGACGTCGCCCGACGTCGACATTGTCTAGCCAATCCTGATCCGCTAGTGTTTAAATTATCCTGCAGAGAAAGGCCCGCCCACATGCTTTACAAGCTTCAGCTTAAAAATGGATATACGTCAAACTACATGCGTTGGGAGTGTTGTTTGATGCAGACAGTGTGCGGTGTGAACGCACCATAAGAAATACATGTCATCTTCCATTTCACATATTCTATCCAAATACATTATAGTAGCATTTGTAGGTCTAAAACAGTATCCAGTAAGGACAGGTCTTACATAAGGTAGTTGTAGCTGTACCCATATTACTTCAACTCCTGGTATGTTAAGATCTCCTCTAACTTTAACTGGAATATGTTATTTAACATAACAAGCCACTCATCTATACAGATTTCTGTCCTGCCTATCTGTCTGTCCTGTTATAGCCATCTATGTCCAAGACAGAGCTATCAATACTTAAATCTAAATGGTTTGTTATATTACTAATTACTCTAATATTTCCGAGATATAATTTATTTTATTCCTTAAACTACAAATGTTCAAATTAGCTATTTCCAATACCTCTTTATGTGCCAAATATAATTTTTAGCCATCTCCATCTATGCTAAAACTGAAAAAATTAAAATGTGTTTTTGTCAACAACGTTCCTGCTGCATCTGAACATTTATTTAAGGTATTTAGAGTAGATGTTTCAAATTTCTTGCACCAAAGAACAGATAATATTGCACTTCATTATAATAATGTTTTTTTGGGATTTTTTTGCGCTATAATGCAAATACTACCTTTTCATTTTTATACAGGTATTTATTTTGTGTCTTCTTCTCCCAATAGAAAGAAAAAAAAAGTTTGTTAAATGATAGTGGAACATTCTGCAAGGTAACTAAGGCACCAGACATGCCCTAGCTATCAACACTGGTGTTGTAATATTGCTAGGGCAGTTTACATTGATTATATCACAGCCTCACAGCCCTTCATTAACAAGACCCCCCCACCCAGCATTCCTTTTAGTGCACCTTAAATCACCTTGTAACTTAAAGGGAAAGAGTGGAAGTAACAGTGCAACTGCAATAATGAGCACCATAGCATAATCCATTACAGATCATTATAATGTCTCGTGAACAAAAAGTTCCTCGTCCTCAGGGGACAACACAGGAAAGCCACTGACGTTGTCTCCTTGGCCTCCTGGGGCTCCAAAGAGTAGACGAAGCTAAAAGTAACTGATGGGAAGAACAAGAAAAGGGACAGAGAGAGATCTCCAGCTGGAGGTCCAGCTGTGTAGGGGAACTAGGAATTTGCACATATCCTTAAAGGAAAGGGGGAAGAAAATGTAATTTATAGGGGGCCATCCTGTCTCCGTGCTGCACCGCTTCCCTGCCTCTAGGTGGCAGCTGTACTCTATAAGCCTATTACCTGACTTGCTCCAAGATACTGCAGAGCCCCACCCAGTTAAAATCTAGCTTAGGACACTGTCCTTATTTTCTCTTTGGGCTTTAGAGCTACACAAAGAACAAGGAAGTGCTATCCTTTAACATTTAAATCATAATTTGTCTTTTATTGCAGTCCTGTCTTTGTAAGCTGATCCGGAGCATAGGAATGACTCCAGTCGGCCCTGCAGCTTCCTTGCATATTGTAGCTTGGACGTGGCGGTGCCTCCAGTGCACCGGGGGGTTTCCCAAAAGCCAGCTCGGGAGGGGTCCTTAGCTCTCTCCCTAACATGAGCAGGCTTACTCTGGGAGGAGTTTTGGACTGCTGACCTGTAGGCCATGATGACTAGTGGAAAATGAGTGTCACAGTCACACAGTGTTCTGACATGAGCATAGTTGGCATTTTGCTAACTATTCTTTCCTATTGAACCTCTCTACCATGCCATCACTGTGGGGATGGAGGCCCTTGGTGCAGGTTTTCTGGTTTCCAAGGCAGCAAACACCCTGGACTCAAAGTTTCAGCCCAGGGGTCTCATTTATAAAACTTTGCGCAGAATCCTTACTAAAACCATACTTAAGCTCAGCAATCTATCAAATTTGGAGTACGCACAGCTGCAGGTAATCTCCGCTTTATAAAACAGACTCTTCGTAGAAATGTGCTCAGCTGTTTCTGGATCACATCCTGCTTCCTACACACCCATAAACGGTCAATGCAAAGTGTCTAGTGAATATTCTGCATCCACTTAAGACGGCTAATATGGGGCGTTTCACGGGTAACCATGGCAACCGAGAGACAGAGAAAGACAGCTGCAGGCACGCGGAGGCAGACAGTTTTATTTCAATCAATTAGTCAATGTTGATCTATATAGAGCTTTACTCAGCCAAAGGCTACACATAAAAAGACATAAATATGGTTAGAAAAAATGTGTTAAAAGACAAGAGTAAAAAAACAAACTTATAAAATAAATAAAAAGTAAAATCAGAAGCAAGAACATTACATATACAGTTTCAATTATAGGCTACGATTATCTCTTTTAGCGACAGTAAGACTGGAATTAAATTGAAACAAATAAAACTAAATCACAATAGAACATAATAAGTTTAAGCACTCCTAGATATTTAAAGCCTGGTGAAAAGGTGCGCTTCAAAACTACCTTTAAAAAGTATCACTCATGCAAAATATTTATTTGGGGTCATAAAAATACACGGAAGAGCTGCAGGTGACACGTTAATGATGCAGCAGCGTGCCTGACATAAGAAAAGAATCTTCAATGAGTGCCAGCGCATCCATTGTACAGAATTATGCTGGATACTGCAGCATATTTGTTCTTCACAAATGCCCCAATACGTGCAATTGCTATAAAATCTGAAGACATACATATGAACATAATACTTACTTTTGGTATCCGTCCTGCTGCTCTGTCAGTGTCCTCTGTGTCCAAAAAGTGCGTAATCAAGATCCTTAATGTGCGTACATTTTTCCGCCACATTTTTTTCTACCAATCCCAAACTTTGCATATAAAGTTGCTTACGTAGTTTTCAGAACCCGTTTTCTGTGTAAGCAAGCTTCATAAATGAGACCCCTGGTCAATGTATGGGATTCCTGCTGTATAGGAGGAACCTTCCCTCCACTATTGTGACAGCCACAGTCTCCACCTTGTATGAGATGGTTACGCTTCTAGCCGCTTTGTAAAATGATCTATAGCAGCAAGAACATAACTGTTTCCTCCATCAGTACAGGGAAATGCCCCCATATTGTCAGCCACTTGCTCTATTGGGGTTCCTTCTGGTTGCTGCTTAGGTTTAGCATGAGATTGGACAAGAGGCCTCTGGTGAGAGGAACAGGAGTCACCGCTGTGGCAGAGTTCCTCCATGTCTCTCTGCTGCTGACCCCGATAGTAGCCATGGTAGAGGTCCTTGGACACATCACAGTGGAGTCCTGCATGGGTCCAATTTGACCACAACTGTTAAGATAATTTTTGAACCCAACTTGGTACCTGTGGTTATCTCTTGATTGAATCTGAACTTGCACTAAAACAGGCTGGTTGTTTGTAATAGCTAACGAGGACAATGAAGCGGGTCAGACAACAAGTTAAACTTTCACTGCAAACCACATTTCCAATTAATTCATCATGTCAATGAATTGTGGCGTTGTGGCAACTAGCATAACAATGCCATAACTGGGAAACTTTTTTAGCTCCTAAGAGTTGGAAAGGAAATACAACATTAAGCAATATGACTCGACATGTCCAGAGTGGCGCAGTATTACTGAGTAATATTATAAATTAGTACTAATATAATGAAGAGCATGGTATAGACTTGCTATGAGAAGTGCCCTGCAATGCTAGCTGATTCAGCACTACAATAATACAACTGAGCTGAACTAATCAAAGGCTTTGTAAAAATGTAGAGATTTTTGCTGAGAATTATGACCATTTTTAAATGGGACTGTGTGAAGCAGAGTCAGGAGTCAATAGTGATGAGGGGATTTCTCTTGCCAGTATTGAAGCGATATGTTTGTTAAGAATAAGGCATTTGTTCCAATATAATCATTTTCTATGCCCAAATAAAGATGTGAAATGTTATACTTTTTCTTTTAAAGTGGGAAAATAAAAACATAGAGTCCAGATTTGAAAGATAATAGAATGAAAGTAATATAAACCGACCTTGCATGTTTTGCCAATGAAAAAATCTTAATTGGTTAAGTTGAATGTATTTCCATATCAAATGTACTAAAACAAGTACATTAGAACTGTATCAGCATCAGAACATCCTTAATTTTAATAAAAATAGGTTGTGATATAAGTGGGCTGGTCTGAGGCATGAAACTCCAGGGCTGAAAATGAGTCCCAATCCTGCCCTGCTGTAACTATGAGTAACTGTTTAAAAATAATTTCCTTTCTGCAGAGCTTGCTCTGAACATATAGGATACTTTAGACTTTAGGGGTCAAAAAATCCCATCATAATATGTTTTTCTCCTTGTGAAATAACTTTTACGTGGGAACCCACCCTTTTGCCAAACTGTGCATCAAGGTAGCCGTAGCTTGTACTCCGAGGGAAAGCTTCTAGCACAGCTCATTTTAGAGACCTTGACAGAAGAACTTGCCAGTTTTACAATCTTAGAGCGTTGAACTTTGCCCACAATCTTTTAAATGGTAAATGGACTGGATTCATATAGAACCCTTTCTAGTCATATTGACCACTCAAAGTGCTTTACACTCTGGAGACATATTCACTCTTTCACACTCACAAGCACACATTCTTACAACGATACAGAGGATGCTAGGGACTTGGGGTTCAGTGCCTTGCCCAGGGGCACATGTACATGTAACAGGAGGAAGCTGACATTGAGCCTACAATCGTCCAAATTGCAAGACAACTACTCTACCTACTGAGCCAGAGTCGCCCCGCTGACTGATTATAGTAAGACATCTTTGTCTTCATATGATAAAGGGAATATAACACATTATTTAAGAGGAATTATGTTTAAAAGAAAGAAAGAAAATACAATACAACCCATTAAAAAGCCCTATAACATGCTATAATTCTAGGATGTCACCATAATTTACGCAGGGCACAATGTCATTAAAGAAGTGAATATCAGCAAACCCAAGTCAGATGTACACTTGTTTTACCTTGACTTCCTAAAATGCTTCCGTTTCTTCATGACCCTGATGCAGCAGGATGAGCAGGAGTTTTTCAGACCCACAAGTTGGTAGATGATGGGATTATACATTGCTGAGGACTTGGCGAGCAGCGTTGGAATGACAGACACAGGGATGGGCACGGAGTCTGGCTCACCAAACGCAGACACCACTGAAACCACAGCATACGGAATCCAGGCAATCAGAAAGCCTGCACAGATCAGCATTGCCACCTAGGAGATTAAATAAACCAATATTCAGACTTAAGTATTGACTGTTATGTTTTTAACAAGAGCAACTCTGAACATGTTTCTCATCCTACTTTGTTCTCAGAATTCCAATTTTCTCATCTGCATTCACACTTGTTCCCTTATCCAACTTACCTTAGTGAGTTTCATCTCAAGGTTGTGGTTGTTTCTGATCCGTGCGTCATAGTTTGAAATATCCTTCGAGGACGACTTGACTTTAAGAATGATCTTGATGTAGGAGAAGACAATAATGCCAGCCGGTAGAATGAGACAGAAGAACAGGATAGACATGACAAAGCTTTGGCCCGACACAGAGGCTTGGGCAAGCCACCAATCCAGGGTGCATGAGGTTCCAAATGGCTCCGGCGCATAGTGCCCCCAGCCAACGAGTGGCATGGTGGCCCAGAAGGCAGCATACACCCACACAAAGCCCAAGCATAGGAAGGTGTGGTGGCGTTGTAACCATGTGCCTAAAATAAGAAAAAAATAAAACTTACATTAGAAAAAGACAAAAACTTCACCACAAGCAAAACTACAATTCTTTTTTTTAACATCCCTCCGAAGCCCCTGTTAGTAAAATTCAAAAAACTTGTTTATTTTTCTAGAAAAGGGACGGTCTTTAATGTTGTGGTGAGAAGAACAATCCATTTTAATCCAAAAATCGTTCGACAAAACACATATTTGGAGCTGCATTCACTCAGAACGTAAGAATTTTAAAACACAGAAATTATTAACCTTAAACTCATCCCTTTATATTACACAACTGCCTCTACAATAACTAACTAGATAATCACTCATAGAGCCCAGACCTCTGACAGGCCCCTCCCCACTCCCCATGTTGTTATCTAAATCGAACTTTCAGTACTTTTTCAATAGAATGCCTAATATCAATGAAATGCACGGCTTTGTTTGTGCTATTGCTGTGCTGTTCCAACAGTGAGGGGAGATTCGCACATGTGCGATTAATTTGCTGTACTATAAATGAGAGGGAAGTCCAAGTTAGAACCGTTGGTCGGTGGGTCAGAGCAACCCCAACTTTTAATCACTTGGTGCTGGTCCCCTTACCTGATAATATAATCGAATTCTGCCCAAAACTTTTTGAGTTGTCTTGCTAACGAACAGACAAACAGCTGAGAAGGAATACATAACCTACTGGTTGAGCTGATTAAACAATGAGCACTAAGGGGCACTTAACCAATTTTCTGTCATTAACCTCAGATCAAAGTTGCTTTCATAGGATTTCTTATCTTTCCATGTATGCTGCCATACTGAAAAACACCTGTTGCAAGGTAGTAAACGCAACGATTTCAAGGGCTTCGAAGTGTTTTACACATTTGTGCCCTCTTCTGAAAACTATATATGTTCTGGGATCATGGTCTGAAATTCAAAGTTTAAATACGTCAGGATGGCGCATGTTAATTTAACAAGGATATTAGGGTCTTTTTTATGTTGTTGGGGATGTTAAATAAAAATATGATATTTGGCGATTTATAGTCAAAGACTGCTTATGGCAGTCAATAAAGTTAATAATTTAGAGAAAATGATTATTATTTAGGACACCACCTGGATCTACCAGGAACTATTTTAAAAGCCAAATTTCTATATCAGTGTCATAATTCTGAAGGAATGAATTCTTGACGTGTATTGGTCATAAACCTTGCAATATGTGTGTGTGTTGAACAAGAAATGACAACTGTTACTTTCCAAGTAGAAGATTTATTTACACAAAGGGAAGAATGACATTTAAACACCCAAACTAGTTATAATAGAAACACTACTGATTAAAATAAATGAGTTAAAATAAAAGACATAAAAAGATGAATAGCGGCTAACAATGGCTCCGATCTGGTTTGCTGCAGTGAGCTCCCGGCTTGCTGCTCCGTCCAGCTACATGCGATCGGCCCCCGGCATCCACTTTTACATTATCGTTTTGGCAGCTTTCCACCGCGGCAATTCTTATCGGCTCAGTGGCGGCGAAGGGAATGCGACTTCTGCTGGGTCTGGACCTGTGGCACACGTGGCTCCCACTCATTCAGTCTTGCAGCCCTTCCAGCAGTCTGACTCTTAGAGGGGTTTTCGTCGGACTCTGGGGATTAACAATGTCTTTGTTTATCAATGTTTAAGATTCACCTGGAGTGGTCTTTGGGTTCATTTGGAGCATGTTTCTGTCAGAAACTCGGGTCTACCTTCGCCAGCGAAGGACGATGGTTGTAGGGGGTCTTCTTCTGGACAAGCTGGCTGGGGCCCGTCGTGAAAGAGGCCGAGCCGGGGGAAGCGGGCTGTATTTATATGGCGGGTTAGTGCCCCCTCATTGCTGTGTGTGACCCAACAATGTAATGATCAACTAAACGTTTAGGAATTACATTTCAAAGCTCAAAGACTTCCACTAAGGGGCCAGGAAATGATCAGTCATATTAATCTGGATATAAGGCCTATCATCAGTTGATGGCAGGAATGACGTTAGGTAATAATATTTTGACTTTGTTGCATTATCTGCATCACAGTTGCTGCTATTCTGTAGAAAGGGGATATATGTTTAATATACCACATGTGGGGAGCACATGCAGATGCATTTTTAGGACATGGCCAAAAAATCTGAGATATGCTGGTTGACATGATGATTAAACTAAGTTTGCTAAATTTCGTTGGTATATGTGTGTGTATGTCCCACAAACCTGGGACTGTTTATGGAACTTAATGGACACACCATATCTGAGATGGCAGATCTTCAGGTACCGGTCCAGGCTGACCACTGTCATGGTGATGAGGCTGCCACAGCCAAAGAAGAAGCCTGCCCAGCCGTAGAACTGACAGCCCTCCCAGCCGAACAGCCAGCGGTGGGAGAAACTGGACACAACAAAAAACGGCTTTCCGGTCACTGGTGAGATAAAAAAAGAGGAAAGAAAGTCTGAAAAACAGCTGAGAGAAGAATGATGGGAGGACATAAAGAGGAAAGCTTCAGATAAAAAACCCAAAAATTACATTAGTAGGTAAATAATTATAGGAGGGGAATTCTGAGTGTCACAAAATCACAATCAATGATTTTCATTCGTGCTTTTATTGATTAGATATTACCATGTAAATTGAAGAAAGTTATATAGCACTTTTCTAGTTATTTGGACCACTCTAAGCACTTTACACTGCAGCCACATTCACACTTTTACACAGTGATAAAGAGCTCAGTAGACAACTATATATCACAGACAACTATGTGTTAAGTGGCACGTGACAGTATAAAGGTGGAATTTAACCTGTAAACTTCAGATTCCAAGACAATTAATCTACCTACTGAGCCACAGTTTCTGATTCCCAGCAAAAGTAATCACAAGGCACTTTATAACAAAAGTCATTTCGATACAATCATTCAAACAATCCAATCAATTAAAAGTTTTCTAAGTAAGGAATCCCAGCAGATTGTGATAAGTCATTGATGTGATGTTATGGCCGGATCATGCAGACTCCAACCACAGCAATTCCTCAGCAATCCCTCATACTGAGCAAGCATGTCGCGGAAAAGGAGAGGGTAAAACTCCCCTTTAACAGGAAGAAACCTCCAGCAGAACCAGACCCTGGCTCAGTACAAGCGGTCATCTGTCACGACCCTCTGGGGGTTTGAAATCCTAAAACTCTCACAAGCACACAATAATACACAGAAAAAATATGGGAAAAGGCTTGTTTTGTGAATATTCGTGTGAATATGCAACAAAGGCAAAAATATTCCTTTCCGAATATATATCTGTGGTATGAAGAACTTGGAGCATTTTCATGTGATTTTTAATGCATGTGTTGGTTTGTTATCAGAATCAGAATCAGAATCAGAATCAGCTTTAATGGCCAAGTATGACACATACAAGGAATTTGACTCCGGCAACTTTTCTCTCCAGTACAGAACTTAAATAAGTGAAATTAAAAAGCGGAAAAAATAAAAATAAAAATAAATTAAAAATAAAAAAATAAAGGATAATATATACACCAAACCAGGGTTATTGTACAGTAAGTATATACAGTAAGTATATACAGCAGTGCAGATTTATAGTTTATTGTTCATGTGAGTGGACTCACACTCTGTGATTATTCAGAGTTCATCAGAGCGACAGCCTGGGGGAAGAAACTGTTCTTGTGTTGGGTGGTTTTGGCGTACAGCGCTCTGTAACGCCGGCCTGAGGGGAGGAGCCTAAACAGATTGTGGCCAGGGTGTGAGGGGTCAGTGGTGATTTTTCTGGCCCGCTTCCTGACCCTGGCCCGGAAAAGGTCCTCAATGGAGGGAAGATCAGAACCTATGATCCTCTCTGAGGACCTGACTGTTCTCTGCAGTCTGTCCCTGTCTTGCCTGGTGGCGGATCCGAACCAGACAGAGATGGATGAGGTCAGGACAGACTGGACTATTGCTGTGAAGAATATGGTCAGCAGTTCCTGAGGCAGGATGAACTTCCTGAGCTGACGCAGAAAGTACAGCCTTTGCTGGGCCTTCTTCCTTATAGAGTCAATGTGGGAGGTCCACTTCAGGTCCCGTGTGATGGTGGATCCTAGGAACCTGAATGACTCTACTGTGGGGACTGGCCTGTTGGTGATTATGAGAGGAGATGTTGCAGGGGGTCTCTTCCTGAAGTCGACTGTCATCTCCACAGTTTTGAGCGGGTTTAGCTCCAGGTGGTTCTGACTGCACCAGAGGACCAGATGTTCCACCTCCCTTCTGTATGCAGACTCGTCGCCGTCACGGATGAGTCCAATGACGGTGGTGTCATCTGCAAACTTCAGGAGTTTCACTGAAGGGTCTCTTGACGTGCAATCAGTGGTGTAAAGGGAGAAAAGCAGTGGGGAGAGAACACATGGTTGGTTTGGTTCTACCCCCTGCCAAAAACCATGAGAAATAGTTAGACTTAGATCCTCCCATGCCTTGCGTGGGATGTCAGGAGAAAACCAGGCTCGATCTTGTGCTCGGGCTTCAACATCTTCCAACGGTATGTTTGATAACCTCAGGTCAGGACGGAATGATCTTCACCAGGTGTTACGGGGTTGTCCTCGTGGTCTAACGCGCCCCGGGGGAATCCATGCATTATCCACGCAGAGGACATGGCTGGCCAGTTGGAGAGGTAGTAGATTTCCAGGATCTAGCAAAGACATCACTTTGACAGAAGTTGAGCTTGGTATTGATGCAAGCCGACACCTTCCAGGTCTTGCTGGCATAAATAGCGGCTGAGCAATAGGTCATTTAAAATTAGCCATTGGCCTAAGTGGGTGTCTCCATGGTCGTCTGTCCTGTTCTCGCCATGTGATCCTTGGATGGATAACTTTGAATTTTATTTGAAAAAGTCCAAAAATTTTGATCATTTAGGTTTCTAATCAAGCAAAATGTTTATAATATCAATTTGAATTAATGAAATGAGATTTAGTTTATCTAATAAAAAAACAGCAGTACACGAGTTTATTACATATTTCTCTGTTATTAATACAATAAATACCTACAGCTGAATAGTATTTAAGGAGGATTTTTGTGTTTCACCAAGTGCAAGTTTATAAGTAGATTTACTGTCATCTTTATTAAGAGTCTTAAATGCCATAACAACTGTATATTTTTAATCTGTAATAAAATTGATCTTGGACTTGTACACCCAGAAAAGTTTCCCTGAGCAAAGTAAAGTAAACGCTGGGCTTTCGTCAGAGCTTACAAAATTATATTACTTTCAGTTTTCACTATGGATTAATAACCTAAATTCATAATTTCAGACTAAAAGTGACATTTAAAAAAATTCAGATTTAACAGTCCCCAGATTGGATTGTAAAGTTGAATAATGAATTGATAAATGAGCTGAAACCTCTAGTTCAGGTATAATTGTATACCTCAACTGCATGTTTCTAAGTTTTATTAATAGATCAATAACTAATAGAATCATTTGTACAATTCATCATCACCAGATCTTTTCTCTCCGGTTAAGGAGAACTGGATGTCAACAAGGGACCTAAATAGAGTATTACATTTTTTAAGCATAAAAAACACCAAGAATTATGTGAATATTACAAACAGTTTTTTTGTTTTTGTTTTTTGCAGTAATTTTGTAAAAATTACATGATGTAATACTTACTACATACTACTTCATAGTAAACACCAACAGACAGGTACTGGATGTTATATACCTGCACATTCATCGGCATACAAATCTACCACTCAGCCACTTTGCATTCATGACCTGTTCTCGTGTCTGGGAATTGTTATCATGCAGAGAATTTCATCAGGAGAGAATCAATGACGGTATGAAGAGCTGAGCAGACAATTCACATCAGAGCTTCTTGGGGAGCTTGTTCCATGTGGGTGCTATTATGATGAGAACAGAGGCACAGACACCGATGAGTATGTGTCAAAACACTAGACATAGAGCAGAGCACACAAATGCTGAACACAAGACTTTTTTTCTAAATAACTTTCTCACAAGGCTCTTGAAATGAAATTTCCACCAGATGTCTATCATTAATGGAAACATCCTAAGCAATCAAAACAACATAAGCCATAGATTATGTGTAACAATATATAATGGAACAGAGGATATATAGGGAAAATACTTACTAAACGTTCCATAACGCTTAAAATACAACTATTTGGTTGTTATGGCAACTGAAGATATCTCCTGCTTCAAGAAATGAGTTCGATACATTGTTCGAGTGTTCCTCCTACTTGTGGTTCTTCTATAAGCACATGGCTCTGATTGACTGAGTCTTTCTAGCAGCTTTGTGAAGTTTACTCTCTGACTCTCTCATTTTCCCTCAGATACCTTTTATTGTATTGATCAAAAGAAAATATTCAGCCTTATTTCATCGTCAGATTACTGTCAAAAATGTTTCAGTAAATGTACCTTTTCATCCTTTGGCTATATTATGTTGTCCAGCTATATTGAGAAAAGATAATATTTAATATGGTTCATTGTCTGTCAAGGTAATGTAAGAACAAAAGTAACCCCTCAAAAAATACCTACAATAAGAACTGACAAACTCTACATGTGTATCTTTTGCTATGAAAATAATGAACTTAACTAAATTAATAGCAACAGGCACAACATCCCCTTTTATGCCTTTTTAGCATACTAACAAAAAAACATTTTTTCTTGTTTCCTAGAACTTGGATTCACTAAACTGAAAAGTGGGAGTGTATGTGAAAACCTCATGTTGCAACCCAAGCCAGATAATAAGCAGCTAGAAGCCCAGCCCAAAAGGTAGTTTATAAAAACAAAGGAAGACACACTAAACAGCTGTCTCCAAGCTCCAAGGTAGAACTATGTAAAAATAGAAACCAAGCAATTGATGTGACTTGGCAGTCAACAGTAGCATTACAAGGTTGACTAAAAGCACATGACCAGAGGTCCATGCTAAAAGCAAGAAAAAATAAAAACTGAACAATTGTCATGTTTATCTTTATCCATGGGATTCTTTCATCATAGAGAGCACAAATGCAAATGAGAACAGGGAAGACTTTGATAGCAGTCTCTTCGTTTACAGTGGGAATGCCCTTTGCTACGGAACTGTGGGTAAATTTGCTTAGCACAAAGCCCAGTTCACCCCCCACTCTAAAGTTCCTGGAGAGTCGGACTGAACAAGAGCCATGTGGTACAGCAAGCTTCAAGCCAAATAAAGGGCATAAACATCCAGTTATCTCCAGGGCAAGACATGATGAGCCAAATGTTTTCTTGGAATTATTGAAACCGAGGGGGTTGTTATTTAGACACACACATACAAGACTGCATCACTATCCTTTTTTAAGACATTACAGGTATTGTGTACCCCTTCTCTCTTTAATTCCTACACTTATTCTAACCTCAGTTATGGCGTAAAAGACTTTAGAAATGGTGTTGTGCTCTGGTCTCAATAATGCTAATAGTCTAAACAACGTCATGAATTATACTTGAATGGGTCTTCTTTTGGTAACAACGCACACACACACGCACACACATTCTTGTTTTGCTTGTAGTAGTGAGGACCTACATTGAATCCATTTATTTCAGTTACTGTATTATGCCCAGACACTTTTCATAACCCTAACCATTACAGCTCTATGTCTACTCCCAACTTTAACTCAAACTTTATTCACACTATCCCTCTAAAACCAACCAATAGAGCCTAATGACATTGTCTTAAAGTGAGGACCAGGCATAATCTCCTCACTTTGTATTGAAAACTCCTCACTTTATAGGTTAAAAACATTGAAACTGAAGGCCAGACAGAAGCACACACACACATACATATCCACACGCACAGACAGACACACACATGCACATGACTGCTCACATGTTCAGAGGCTTAACAGCATTTACTGTATAAACACTAGATTACAGCAAAACCTCCGACTCTACATATATGAGGGATTGGTTTACTCGTTGCCCTGTGGGCCCTGCTCTCATTGCTTTGTCTGAACAGCTCTTAAAGGGATTGATCATTTTTTGGAGTGTTAATCTACTAAAAGGTTATGAGCAGTTAATAATTTACCTATAGCTGGTGATTTAGTAAGTGTTTTCACTTTAAATAAACACATATTTGTTTCTTGCAGAGGTTTAATGTACACTAAAAAAAAGTGGGTGAACATAATAAAATTATGTAAATAATTTCCAACCAACTGATGTGGTTCAATTTAGCAATAATGAATTTTGTTGAGTGAACTAAATGTAAACATGTTGGGTCAAACTAATACATTTATGTTGCTATATGTTGCAATATGGATATGTTATGTTGCTCACAATAATTTCATTTTACTACGTGGCCCTAATGACCTATATATATATTATTAACTACGTCATAGTCCTACCAAAAATGGGCCATGTTCCATGCTTCTGTTGTCAAGGTGGCTGACCGAAACTCTTGAAGTTTCTCTGCTGTGTTTTGTTCGGATTTACGGGTAAACTGTGAGCTTAATTGTTGTGTAAGTTTCCTGTCTGTAGTACCTTTCGTCCTTTAGTAATAAGCAAGGTTATCTGATTGTAGGAAATCCCTTTTTTTTCATGTACCATAGTGATTGTTTAACGACACAGGCGTTCTGTTGCCCATACATGGAGTGTTTCTAAGAAACGCGCGGAGCTGAGAGTAAACCTGCAAAATCCTTATTTATCCCGTGTTTCTGAACCAGAGCCTTTGCTAACAAAAGTTCCCTACTGATAAGGACCACAAGGTCTTTCTTTGTTAAAGAAAGCCACGCAGTGCCTCTCTACAATAAAGCAATTACTCCCCCCCCCTTTCGGCAAGCTGCGTGTTCACATCCGTATGCCGCCCCTACGCATGCATGCGTGGGGCCTCGCATGAACGTCAGCAGGAAGCCCTGTTCGCCATATTGCGCAGGTATACCGTTAGCCTTGACAGAACCGTTTTGATGAGTAGTGTTTTTTATTTTAGTTGTGTTTTTAGAGTAAATAATTAAATTGAATCAAATCTCTGGTTTCTTTTAATCTGAGTGTGTGTGTAAATTATTGCAAAGAATTCATTTCCTTCAGATAAGGTCTTATCAGTAATAATTAATAATTATAAGTGAGATTATTGATTGTTAACTTCCTATTAATAAGATATATATGTTTTTGCCAGATTTTTTTATGAAAAACTGAATGGTGCCTCGTTAATAATTTGAAGAGAAAATTAAATTAATAATTTATGAATTAATTGGTTAATTAATTGATTTAATATCCTTAGACTAACCAGATAGACCATAACTTAAATGTATCAATTTTTAATTGATAAATACCCCACAAGGTTTCTGGAGAACAGGATCCGACGGATAGCTGAACCTCAGATTCAGGAGGAACAATGTGGTTTTTGACACTGGACCAGCTTTACACCCTCAGAACTTTGGGGTCCTTAAAGACTAACTAAAGCACTATAAAAATACAGGCCATTTAACATTTACATCAGCTGGGTCCTTGAGGGTACATAGGAGTTCGCCCAACCGGTTTAAAGGTGCTTTGTGAACTTGGAGAAGGCTTTCGACAATGTCCCTCGGGTAGTCATGTTGGGGGTGAGGTTAAAGCAGGCTGTTAGGTCCCTATACAGCTGGTGTCAGAGCTTGGTTTGCATTGCCAGCAGTAAATCAGGCTTGCTTCTGCTGAGAGTTGGACTCCGCCAATCCTGCCATATGTCACTGATTCTGTTAATAACTTTTATGGACAGGATTTCTTCTTCCCTGGTGAGGTGTTCCGGGAACTTCCCAACCGGACGAGGCCCAGAAGAAGACCTAGGACACGCTGGAGGGATTATGTCTCTCTGCTGGCCTGGGAATGCCTTGGCATTCCTCCTGAGGAGCTGGCACAAATGGTCCTCTGATCGTATTCTAGTGACCGTATAAGCCTTAGGATTTTTACTCACTCCTATTTTATTTTCTATAACAGCTAAACATAGTACATGATTCATTAGGTCTCTAAAGGGCAGAGTTTAATTCCAATAATGGAGAGTATTCATAATGGTAATGAAATGAATCTGCTTGTTCCAGCCTGCAAGTCAACGGGATAATCCTGTACATTTATGAATGACTTAAGCCTCTGATTACTAAAACAAGTGCTCTGGGTGACTCTGGGCAACTATTTCTGACCTCTGTCAGGACTTATCTGTTTTCCTGCCTGTCTGTTTGTTAGCAAGATAACACAGATGGTATGAACAGATTTTACAACTGAAAGAATTTGGGGATTGATCCGACAAGTTGTACATATCCAACCATCAACCAGTGGTTCAGTAGGTAGAGTAGTTGTCCTGCAATCAGAGGGTGGTAGGTTCAGTTCCAGCTTCCTCCTGTCAGATGTCGATGTGCCCCTGCGCAAGGCACTTAATTCACGCAAGGCACATTACCTTCTAAAATGTACTTTCTATTTTAATTTATTGTGGTTAAATTATTCTGATTTAAACATCATTATTTTTTTTATTGAATATTTATTGGTTTTCCTACATAAGATTGGACTTACTGACAGATGCTTACAGTGCTTGACAGGTAAGATTTAATATCCCCCTGGACTGGACCAATTCGGTGGGTTGGCTAACAATGAGTTCTCCAAGCGTTGGTGCTTCAAGTTACAGCCTTCTTCCTCCCCCTTGCCTGTGCGACGCAGCCATTGAGGCTATTTTGCTTCTGGGAAGAAGAAGAAGCTGACCTGATGCAGTCTGCTACTACAAGCTCTAACCCCCTTCTTTTCAGCTCAGTTCACCCATAATCAGTCCCTGCTCCTGTCATACCCTATCCCCACCGGCTCCTCAGCCGCAGCTCCTTTCTGCCCACTCAGTTGCTGTCAAAGCTCCAGTCAGCAGCTCATTCTGCCAGCTGCAATCTGTCTGCTAGCCGCATCTCTAACCGACAACCCCGTGGCCACTGCAAATTCGGTCACCAGATCAGCTGCCATCATGGCTGCATGGTCCCAAGAGCCTGAGCTCCCAGAGGAGGTTAAGGACGACCAACCACCTTTCTTCATAGCCAGCTCTTCACCTGATCCTTTGGGTTCTGACACTGGCCCACCAGCTCCCCATGTCTGCTGTGGCTGCTATCCTCCAGAGAGTTGCAGCGTCAACTATCCAGCTTACAACCTTTCTCTGTAGGTCGCCTGAGGATCAGGAAGGACCTGTCTCAGTCTTCAGAGCTCTCAGGGAGGGTCAGGGATGACTCATCCCCATCGCTAGAGCTCCTCCTTTACTGCTGGCTTCAGCCAGCCAAGATCCTTCTTCATCACTAGGAGAAGATCACCGGGCCATCAGCCCAATCAGTGTCTTGTAAAGGAACGTCCACCCACCTGTCCGTTGGAACTCCAGGTCCTTAGGGGAGGACCAAGGCAGTTTTACTTCTTTGAGTTTGGCTGAGGGCAGCTCTGGCTACAATGTAGTTTACCATCATCAATGTGTGAATGTGTGCATGACGGTGTAAATGTAGTGTAAATTGCAAACGCCAGTTAACATCTCTAGCCTATTACATCACTTTTTCCTCACCATGGCCATGAGGTCTTGTAAGCTTCTGATTGTCCTCCACAGTAGACTGAAAACTGAAGTAGATTGAGCTTTCTCTCCCATGGTTAAATATTGCTTTCAGTTAACCTTGTTTTTTATATTTTATTATTTTTCTTAAAGAACTTTGTGATTTCTATCTTTGAAAATACTATATAAAGTTTTATTTTACTTACTGTATTCCATTCAGTATCTGACTTGAGGTATGGTGGAGGATCTTTTTATTCCAGATGGATCATCTACACTATTGGTCCTCCGAATTTTCTATCATCCTGCGAGTCTGCATGCGCACTCTCACATGTTTATCTGTAGTTACGCTATTATTCATGCATGATTCAGAGCCCTCTGCTGCAGTGTTCAGCCTGAGGGGAAGAATTATAGTCCTACAGCTTCATTCATAGACAGAAAGAAATTACTGAGGACAAGCAATTAATTTTGATGTGACACAGAGAATGATGACGTATCGAGCTGGGTTTGCAAAAGCTGCTTTCTTAACTCATTGAAAAGGAAACATGGATGCATGCTTATAGTCAGATTGTTGTTGATGCACTCTCAGTGAACTGCAGGCATGTTAAAATTTAGCTGTAAAGCATGTTCACTAGCATCTTAACTAGG
Organism: Apricaphanius iberus; assembly: GCA_028564705.1. Classification (NCBI taxonomy): domain Eukaryota; kingdom Metazoa; phylum Chordata; class Actinopteri; order Cyprinodontiformes; family Aphaniidae; genus Apricaphanius; species Apricaphanius iberus. The sequence goes on from JAPXFQ010003004.1 coordinate 169,181, forward strand.
GCTGAAAGATTAATTGCATATGCAATTAAATCGCGATTTGGTAAAATGCGATATCCTAATTGCAAAGGCTGCGATTTGACTTGATGTAAACATATCTGGTAAAGTCACGTGACTTGCAAACAACGCAGGGAGAGAAGGAAACGCTGCACTTTAACCAGTTATATTATTTTCTTATTTATTTTTTTTTCTAACGTGTCCTGTCTAGCAGTATGCCACTCAGAATTGGTGTCTGAGTACCAAGTACAAGCCCAACAGTTTTATTTTTCCCAAGCAGAGTATTACAGCTTCGCTGTAGTACACCACTTGATGTACATGTATGAAAAATCTTTATTAGTGATTACTGTGGGTTCAATTTCCTGACGTCATGGACACTAAACCGAGACCAGAAGGGAGAAAGGAAGAAGGTGAAGAAAAGAAACCGGACCAGCAGAGGCGCGAACCGACGACACAAGACAGGGAGGCAAACAAAGAACACAAGAAAACATCCCAGTCCTCCACCTCTGCCGGACGGCAGAGAAACAGTAGTACAAAACAAAAACAACAAACTGTACAGAACCAAACCAATAGTTCGTATCTAGTAGAATAAACTAAGAATTACACATTCACTACACACAAGCATGGATTAATGAACATAATACAAATGTTTCTGGTAAGCTCCCGTGAACAACTAACTAATGATGATGACCTCAGCTTAAGATATGTCCGTCCACACCAATGTCCCCACACCTACATTACCCCTTAACCGTCCTCCAACCACTCCCGTGCAGCCGGGATCTGAGGCGAGCTGGGTGACGGTTCGTAGGAAGCCTAGCGCCAGACCGCAGCCCGCGGCCAACCTCCAGCCCCTTTCTCTGAACATTAGGTTCGCCCCGCTCAGCGACGCACCCGCCGAGCAGGAGAGGCCGATTCTTGTAATTGGCAGCTCCATAGTTAGGAACGTGGCTCCAGAGACACGAAAGACCACAGTCAAATGCCTTCCAGGGGCCAGAGCTGCGGACATTAGGTCCCATCTGAAGCTTTTGGCCAAGGAAAAACGGCGGTACAGCAGGATCGTTATTCATGCTGGTGGCAATGACACCCTGCGACGGCAATCGGAGGTCACTAAAATTAGAGTAGCTTCGGTGTGTAGGGCTGCCAAAAAGATGTCTGACTCTGTAATTTTTTCTGGTCCCCTGCCTGATCGTACTAGCGATGACATGTACAGCCGTGTGCTGTCGTTTCACCTTTGGTTGTCAAGGTGGTGTCCAGAAAACGATGTGGGCTACATTGATAACTGGGGGGCCTTCTGGGGAAAACCTGGACTGTTACGTAGAGACGGCATCCATCCCTCCGAGGACGGAGCTTCGCTTCTTTCCAGGAACATTGATAGGGTTATCTCTAGTTCCCCAAAGCCGTGACAACCCAGAGTCCAGCTCAGGGAACCCAGAGTCCAGGTCAAGGAACAGGGACTGCCACCCACCCACTACCCTATAGAGACAGTTTCCCGTCCACTGCCCAAAACTAATGAATTAAAAGTTAATGCTACTAGAGCAAAGTATAAAAATCTCATAAAGATAAATACAACTCTGACTGAACAGAAAAATAAATCAATTAAATGTGGTTTACTGAACATAAGATCTCTCCCCTCAAAAACACTCTTAGTAAATGACTTAATTTGTGAAAATAATATTGATTTGTTTTGTCTTGCAGAGACATGGTTGCAGGAAGAGGACCATGTCACAATAAATGAGTCAACTCCCCCTAGCTACTTAAACTTTAGTGTCCCTCGACGTACTGGTCGAGGAGGTGGTGTAGCCACCATCTTTCATTCAGATTTACTAACTAATCTCCAAAAAAATAATAATTACAGTTCCTTTGAGCATTTAATCTTTAGCCTTCCTCATACACATTACAAAGCAGTAAAGCCACTTTTATTCGTGGTCTTATATCGTCCACCAGGCCCTTATTCTCAATTTTTAGATCAGATAGCAGATTTTCTATCTGACTTAGTTTTAAACACTGATAAAGTCATTATAGTCGGAGACTTCAATATTCATGTTGATAATGAAAGTGATAGTCTAAATACAGCTTTTAATACTATCTTAGACTCAATAGGGGACCAACCCATCGCGGTCACCACACCTTAGATCTTGTGCTGACTTATGGCATTGACTGTGAAGAAATAACAGTCTTTCCACATAACCCTATCCTGTCTGATCATTTCCTCATCACTTTTAAACTTATCATATCAAACCTGAAAGAAAACTTCATTATACCAGAATGTTATCAGACAATGCTGTAGCAAGTTTTAAAGAAGCTCTTCCAACTTTAATTTCCTCAGTACATAAAAGTACAATAGAAAACAGTGATTTAACTCGTAACCCCTCACAACTTGACGTTCTAGTTCATAGCGTTAATTCCTCCCTGCGTCTGGCAATAGACAACGTTGCCCCACTGAAAAAGAAGGTGGCCAGCCTTAGAAGATTAGCTCCCTGGTTTAATTCAGAGCTACATACCCTGAAGAAGAACGTTAGAAAACTAGAGAGAAAATGGCGCTCCACACATTTACAGGATTCCTATTTAGTGTGGAAAAATAGTCTATTGCTATATGAAAAGAGCCTTCGCACAGCTAGAACAGCATATTATTCATCTTTAATCGAGGAGAATAAAAATAATCCTAGGTTTCTTTTTAATACAGTTGCTAAACTCACACAGGATCATAGCTCTATCGAGCCAACCATTCCCCAAGCTCTTAGTAGTGATGACTTCATGCAATTCTTTATAAATAAAATAGACTATAAAAAATAAAATAATTGGGAACCTTCCCAATATGCTTGCTTCCTCCCTAGTTAATGAGGCAACATCAAAAATGGTTGAACCTAATATATGCTTAAACTGCTTTAATGCAGCCGAACCTTCTGATGTACTAAAATTATTAGCTTCATCTAAACCTTCAACTTGCGTTTAAGACCCAATCCCAACTAAACTCTTAAAAGAAGTTTCCCTCTGATCGCTGCTCCAATTTTAGATATAATGAATCTATCCTTAGTCAATGGATATGTACCACAGGAGTTTAAGATAGCTGTAATTAAACCTCTACTTAAGAAACCAGCTCTTGATCAAAACGACTTAATTAACTATAGACCGATATCTAATCTTCCCTTCTTATCTAAAATTCTTGAGAAAATAGTTGCACACCAGATATGTGAGCATTTAAACAATAATGAGCTGTTTGAGAAGTTTCAGTCAGGCTTTAGAGCTCATCATAGCACTGAAACAGCTCTGGTGAAGGTTAATAATGATATTCTCATAGCCTCAGACAATGGACTGGTGACCATTCTGGTCCTGTTAGATCTCAGTGCTGCCTTTGACACTGTTGATCACAATATTCTCATAGAAAGGCTTCAAAGTGTCGGTATACTAGGTTGGTTTAAATCTTATTTGTCTAACAGATTTCAGTTTGTTCAGGTAAACAATAGATCTTCCTCAACCTCAATAGTTACTTGCGGAGTACCACAGGGTTCAGTGCTTGGGCCGATTCTTTTTACTATATATATGCTTCCATTGGTAAAATAATTAGGCAGCATGGGATAAAATTCCATAGTTACGCTGATGATACACAGCTATATCTATCCATTAATCCTGATGAATCCAATCAGTTAGGTAGACTACAGGCATGTCTGGAAGACATAAAAACTTGGATGACTCTAAACTTCTTGCTTCTGAATTCTGATAAAACAGAAGTTGTCGTCTTTGGACCGGAATCTCTGAAAAAGAAACTACTTAGTCAACCCCTTCACCTAGACTGCATTAAATTAGCCTCCAGTTATAAAGCAAAGAACCTCTGTGTTATTTTTGACCAAGATATGTCATTTAGATCTCACATTAAAGAAGTCTCTAGGATTTCCTTTTTTCACCTTAGGAATATTGCAAAAATTAGAACCATCCTGTCCAGGAATGATGCTGAAAAACTAGTCCATGCCTTTATTACTTCAAGACTGGATTACTGTAGCTCTTTATTATCAGGTAGTCCACAGAAAACAATTAAAAGTCTTCAGTTAGTCCAAAATGCTGCTGCTAGGATTCTGATGAATATTAAAAGAAGAGATCACATTTCCCCTGTTTTAGCTTCTCTTCACTGGCTCCCAGTGAGATCTAGAATAGAATTCAAGATCCTCCTTCTTACATATAAAGCTCTTAATAATCTAGCTCCATCATACATAAGAGACCTGATTGTTCCATATGTTCCTAACAGGGCCCTTCGCTCTCAGACTGCAGGTTTACTGGTAGTTCCTAGGATTTCTAAAAGTAGAATGGGTGGCAGATCGTTCAGTTATCAGGCTCCCCTCCTATGGAACAGGCTCCCAGGGTTGGTTCGTGAAGCAGACAATTTGTATATCTTTAAAACTAGCCTTAAAACTTTCCTCTTTGACAAAGCTTACAGTTAGATATATGTTAATAGGTAGTTCGAGACAGGTTAGACAGGTAGCTAGGAAGAGATAGGTTAATGTTAGTAGCTAGGTAGAGTGTCAAAAGCTAGGAAGGGATATGAAGAGGTAGAGTAGCTACGTAGAGAATTAGCTTAATGTAAAGGCCAAGTAGAGAGTTGTTAGTAGCTAGGTCTCCTAGTAGCTAGGAGAGGGACAGGTTAATGTTAGTTGTCAGGTAGAGTATCAAAGCTAGGATGGAGATAGGAAGAGGTAAATTATCTAGTTAGTGATAGATGTTAATGTAAGCCAGGTAGAAAGTGTTATCAGTAGTAGATCTCTAGTAGCTAGGAGATCAGTTAATGTTATCCGCTATGCTGCTTTAGGCTAGGGGCTGTTGGATGGACATTATTAAGGTCTGTTCCTACTTTTCTCTCATCACTTCTCCCCAACTGCAATGATGTGCTGTCAATTCAATCGCTAAACTGTTTTCTCTTAGTCTCTTCCGACAGTAGGTGCTCCTGAACCGTCCTGCTTGACGGACCCTGACTAGATGGCATTTGCAGTGACGGAAAGTTCGCCACGTCATTGCAACAACTCTCTTGCATCAGTTGTGTTGGTTCTTTCTGTGGTTCAGTTCTGTGTCTCTGTTCTGTATTCTCCAAACCACACGACGTTCGGCAGTGACCGCTTGTGTGAGCCTGGTTCTGCTCGGAGGTTTCTTCTGTAAGGGAGGTTTTTTTCAAATTTCCACTGTCGCTTCGTGCTTTGCTCAGTGTGAGGATTGTGAGAATTACACAGGCGCAATCTTCTGTGGTTCTCTAATTTCTTAAATTTAAAACATTGTATTGTAATAAACTCTTTCTTGTTAAAGTGCCTTGAGTGACATCTGTTGGTTGAAACGGCGCTATATAAATAAATGAATTGAAAACCTATGTGTGCTGAGCGTAGCATGCAGTCTGAATAAGGTTTCCCATGCTAATGATCGACTAGCAAGTGTAAGAACCGTCAATCCGACCGCTACAGGAAATCGGACACAGACATGGAGGAGGCAAGGACTGTATGCAATCCAGGTTAACACTGAGTACGGTCAGTGGCACAGGAGGATCAGAGCCAGGGTCCGATCAACCCACCAAGAGAGGAAACAGATGGAACGACCAAAGGGGAACCTCAAACAGCCGCATATGCTGGGCCCGAGAAGAGATCGCCAGTGACGAGCCACGGGCTCTCGCGGGAAACGGCTACGCCAGGGCGGGGCCGGATATGGACCCGGACGGCCAGGGGACCAGGGCACCCGCCCCCCCAGCGGGGCCCCAACCAGGGACCAGCCAACAAGGGCCCCCCGCCGCCGCCGCAGGCAAGGGGGATCCGCAGCCAACCGACGGACAACACGCCGCCGCCACCTCGACCCGGGCTCCGACCCCTGATGGTCCAACGAACAGGGGTGTGGAAGGCACCCCAGCCTCTCTCCCCCTCTGCTTCATGTGGTCTGTTATGTTGCGTGTTGTTCTAATGTGCACTTAAAAAACAGAGGGGTGGGCATGGGAACTCTGCCGGGTACCCACCATATCCCCCCAGGGCCCTCAGTGTCTAGATGCATTTTATAACTGTGGGTTGACGGCACCTAAGGCGGGACCCCCACAACGGGGCTCCTTATACAGGGGCCCCCCTAAGGGGTTCGCCTCCAGCGCCAATGCGCCCCACCGCCAGCTCCCCTACATGTGCGTTCCATGTAAGAAATGTTGCAATGTCTAAGTGTCTAAGTTGCTCAATAATAAATCAGGGACCCAGGCGCCACCGAGGTAGCGATGACGGAAGCTCCATCCGGCACCAGTGACGTGCCCCCCCCCAACGTCCCAAGGCTTGTGAATTGTAGAAATGAAGGAGCAGGTGGACAGAGCTCAATGGGCGATGGGGAGGAAATAACTGGAGTGACCATTGCCAACCCCAGGGCAAGCCAGCTACCTGGTGACTCCAATAGGACCACGTTCGGCCCGAATCCCACCAGGGGTGTGAGGCCCCAGCACGTCAGTCGAGGCCACGGCGCGGGGGGGCAGGGCGGGCAGGGGGGGGGGGGGGCGGTGCGGGGGGAAGGCGGTGGCCGGGCGGGGGCGGGGTTTATGCGGGCGGCAGGCCCGGCCGGCCGGGGCAGCGGCGGGGCGGGCGGGGGCCGGCGGGGGCCCGGTTGGGCGGGCAGGGGGGGGGGACGGTGGTAGGGGGCAGGGGCGCGCCGCTGGGCGGGAGGGGCGAGGGAGGCCGGGCGGGGCGGTGGCGCGGCCCGGGGCGGGACGGGGGCGGGATGGGGGGCGAGGTGGGGGACGGAGGGGGGCGGCGAGGCCACCCCGAGTCCCAATGGTGGGCTTCAGCAATCCGCAGCCCCACCCCAAAGGGGTAAAAGAGCACTGAGAGGGGAACAGGAGGAGGAGAAACGAGAATGGAGGGAAGCAACGGGAGAACAGAGGAGGGGCACACATATCCTTCCTACATTCACCATGCTAACAAATACACATGTCACAAGACACCAGGTTGAGTATTAGCCCCCCCCCCGCACTCCCACGCCTCTCCCCCCTCCTTGTCCCAAGCGCACCCATGTTAAAAAGAAACGCCATGTGCTAGATGGTAAAAAAAGCCTCCCCCGCCAATAAGAGAGCCACAGGCACGGTCCAGCGTCGAGGGCTCCCGTGCCTCAAGCCGGAACCCGGTGCACCACCGACTCGGATTCTACCGACACATCGCGCAGGCCAGTGAGCAGGACCGAAGCCCCAGGCGGCAAACTCCCCAGGCCGACATCTACCAGCCTTGCTATTACGCCCGATGGCGGAGAACGGCAACAGAACCTAGCACCTCCAACACCAGGCCACACCCCACTGACCGGTCAGTCACCGACGAGCTGCTCCGACCAAACACCGCCAGAGGCCACACCTCAGCACTACCCCCGAGCGCTAAGACTACAGACCCAGGAGCATGTCCAGTGCTCCAATATAGCCGATCGGTCAGGAGATGCCGGCCACCCGCCGCGGCCCACTCGCCGACGCCCGTCGCGCAGGCGCGGCAAGGGGCCATCGGGGAGCAAGCGACCATAGAACAGCGCGGGGAGATGAAAATGGCAGCAAGCGGCCGCCAACACCAGGACGCCAACTCGCCCCCCCGCCCCCACACACCCCCCCCCCCCTCCCCCCCCCCCCCCACCCCCCCCCACCCTCCCCACCAACGGGCACCAACGGCAGCATGAGCATCCACGGCAAGCCCCTGCCGGAGCCCACAGCGGGGGGGACGCCGCCCCAGAACCCGAGCCCCAGGCCAGTCCAGACCCCCCAGACCAGCACAGCACCAGGCCAGTAAACCGTTGTCCGCAGCAGCCCCTCTACGCACCGCATGGCAAGCCCATAGGAGTCAACCACACCAAAGCCCCAAAGTCCCCACCCTCGGCACCTACCGCCCCAACACCAGCGGCTCCCCTAACCCCAAGGTCCCCCCTGCAGTCACCCCCAACCGCTTAAGACTCCACATCGGAACCGTGTCCCACAGAACAGACTCAAGGGCCCGACGCACTGGTGATGGAACTGATTAAAGGGTGATCTCAGAAAGATTGATCAGGTGAGGTTGGCAGATTGCCGTTTCTAGACCCAATGTGTAATCCAAGATGAGATCTCTATATTGATTAATATTTAGAGTATTTTTATTTTTAGAGTTCAAGGGATATTTCTTTCTTAGCGATGCATAAGGCGATGTGAAATTAATTGCATGACTTTGTATCCATGGCAACTTCATCTAAATTTCCCAGCAAGCAACTGTGGGATGCAGGTGTGTTATTACATTTTCAGACACTTTGGATAGGTCTTCACATATTTCTGGTACCAATATCATTAAAGAGTGGGCAGACCAAAGAGCATGAATCATATTGTCTGGTAAGATTTGCTCTGCAACATTTGTAACAGGTTACTCAGACGGCTTTTTAACCATCTTGAAACATCAGAAAAACAAAAATTTGCCCTGTTTTAATGCTTCTATGATAAGAGATATTATATTGTATTAATCGTTTAGATTAGGATTTTAAGAAATTTAAGGTTCTTAATGAAATTTGAGACCAGAGGTTTTGGTCAATTGAGAAGGACATATCATCTTCACCATTATGAAATGGAAAGGGCCTATTGATTATCTATTCATTTATTTTTTTTGTATATTTTAGTAGCAGTTTGGAGGGTTAAGATTAAGGATAGTCTAAAACTTTTCCTGGAATTTGTAAATCAACTGTTATTGGCCTAAATCTTATTTTTTATAATAGATTTAAATTTGTTGGTATTCTAAGAAATTTATTATTGTTAAAATTCTAATGGTGTAAACCCATGTATTAAATTGGATAAAAGTCTGTTCATCATAACTATATGCACCAGGTATTCAATTCCTTTACAACTACAGCTGGGAAGTTGTTCATGCATTTTTTTTGTAAGATAATCCGGGTTATTCCAGATGGGTGTACGCTGCATGGGACTAGTGCAGGGGTCTTTGTCATTTTAAGAAATTGGCCCACCAAGCTGTCAGTGAGGTGCTGATATTAATACTTTTAAAACCATTCATTTTGTTTTATATTTGATGTAACAAAAAGGTAGATCTGAAAGTTTTATCTAATTTGCATAGTGTCTTGTTCAACTTCTACCCAGCACTCATCGAATCATAACTGTGTTTTACCCATATTGATGTGTTTTGGAGCTTTTAGCTAAGAGATACTGACGTAAGTTTTGTAGGGTCTAGACTCCCTTTATCTTTGGTTTATGTAGTTGTTTTTAAGCTGATACGTGGGGGTTTGATCTTTCAAAGAAATTTCAGAAACAGAAGAGTCACAGAGAATCTAAACCAATCAGGTGATGGTTTGCTTGGGATCATTGAGAATAAATAATTGATTCTAGGCAAAACCATTATTTTTATTGTAGCTACCCTTCCAATAAGTGTTGCACTTTAGCTGCACTTTAACCACTTATAAAATGACCAAAAGCTTAACAGAATCCAACACTACACAATAGTTAGTACCAAAGAGGAACAGTACATCAGTTGTGAGAAATTCTATCTGCTATGAAAACATTGATTCTGCGCAACGCCAGGTATTATGCAGAACCCGTCTTGGTATTGTTGCTGCCTCACGAGTTAGGCTACAGCACGAACCTTTATCAACACCTAAAAACATCACACCACCATATATGAGAGTTGCGCGGCTAAACTGACCGCCACCAGTGTTTAAATTTCCAGTAAACAAACTTCGAGGCGACAGGGATCCCTGACCGAGCTGTTTGAAAGAATCGCCTTACGAAAATAAAAAAACAGCACACGGAAATAATTCGTGCTATTACAGGTGATTCAATCTCACACACACATTTTGGCCACATTTTACCTGCGCTGTATAAAAAATGCCGACAGAAAGTTAAAGACGCACCGAAAACAGGGGAGTATTTTGCAACAACTGACCTGGGATCAAACCGCTCTACGGAGCCATACCAGAGTCTGAAAGTGCATTAGATCGATGGAGAATTAAAAATCAGAGCTTGTTCCTTCAAGCATCCTACTTCCTGGATAACCACACGGAGGAAAACATTGCAGCCGGAGGGAATTACTAGCTGGGATCAAAAGGAAGAAAACCTTGATTGCAGAACAACACCGATGACCATCGAGTGTGATGATTAAAAGTAGATAAAGTTGTTAATATTTGCCTTTGTCTTAAAATAAGTAAATAATCTTATGGAATATAATAAATTATGTATAAAAATCTGTTTATAATACACAATATTTTTGATTGCATTAATAAAAAAATGCATGACAAAAGCCCCGCAAAAATAATTGCACGTTAAATCGCAATCGCAATATTGAAGAAAAAATATCGCAATTAGATTATTTTCCTAAATCGTTCAGCCCTAATCTTAACCATTGAACCTGTTTATTATTTTTATTGTATGTTTTGAAAAATTATGACTAAGTGCAAAAAAATGTATAAAAGTTGGTCTGGCTGTGCAAATTATTTTCTCTCTTGAAGTTATTTGTTTGCTGTTTAACTTAATAGAGCAATCTGTGCCCTTTGAAATTCTTGATCTATTGTCTCCTACTCAATATGCTTCCCACACCTTATAAGAATCCTGGTACCTATCTCCAGCAGTTACCGGGCAAGAGGCAAGGTACGCCCTGGAGAGGCCGCCAGTCCATCGCAGGGCAGGAAAATATATTTCTCAGAGAGAGATTTTAGCTGCTTGACTGACATTTTAGTGGTTAAAAAGTTAAAAGTGATCCTTTGCGAATAATGTCATAATCTGGGGTGTCAGTATTTTTCTTCCCTCGCCTTTTTGGGAGCTCATTAGGGGGGCACTGCCAGAGGTAGAACATGTCTATCACCATGGAGGGTGGAGCCACCTACCGCCTTACCTGCACACCAGGACTTCCATCTGGGATCAGTGAGCTTTGTAAGGCACTGGCTGCTAGTCATTCAGCGAGTTTTGTTTTTTTGGACATTGCTTCATCTTTTTTTCTTGAGGAAAATTGCATTTTTTGGGCCTGTATAGTTTATAGTTTTTTGTGCTGTGAGGTTGGAAGGTTTTTCCTGTTAATTTTGTAACTTTTTGATCATTTTTTATATGTAACCATGGCAACAAGGTGGTTTACAGCCAGGAGAAGCTGATTAACTTCGCAAAAGCTGAAATGATACCTTAACTGAAGCCAAAAATCCCTTATGAGTTACGGTGGAGGTGTAGATGCAGAGCAGGAGAAAAAAAGGAGAATGAGAAGGAGGAAGCTGAAACCATCTCTTCCATCAATCATAATGGGAAACGTGAGATCACTAGCTAACAAGATGGATGAACTCCAAGCCCTGAAGGTCTCAGCCTGAGTATCGGGAATGCAGTGTTATGTGCTTCACTGATACGTGGCTACAGGATTATATCCCAGACTCCAACGTCTCTCTGCCATGCTTTCTGACTATACGAGCAGACAGAGATCTGAAGAGGAGTGGGAAAACAAAGGAGGTGGAGAATCAGTGCTTGTTAACAACAGATGGTGTCATCCAGGACATGTTACTGTGAAGTGTCGTCTCTGCAGTCTTGACTTTCTCTGTTCAGAGTGTAATTGAAGTTCCTAAAAAAGGGATGAGAGAGGATTCCTTCATATTTATGCATACTGACCTGACTTCCAAAACAATACACATACTTATATAGATTCAGTAATCTAAGAGGCATATCGATATTAAATCAGATATATTTTCTTCAAAATTAAATAGCAGACTTTCAGGTGACTTGTCGACTTGACAGTGAAGGCATAATCTATCTGATGCCAGGGTGTCCTCAGACCTCAGAGGAGGTTACTATGCCAACCCAGGATGTAGGGACTTAAATCAGTACATTTCACCTGACCTAGAGTCATACAGTGTCATATAATTAGATTGGTTACCATACCATAAAGAAAAAGCACACAGTAACTATCAGTATTTAAAATACAGAGCACAGATCATTTTTAATATTAAATTTTTCCATAACACAGAGTATTAACCACTTGTTCAGAGGCACCCTGAAACAAAGAGCACTGTTAGGAAATGGTCTCGTGAAACTGAAAAAGCCCTACAGGGCTGTTTTGAGTCAACGCATCCTCACACCCAACTCGTCACATATGGACGCAAGATCAGACTCCTGACCAAGCGTAAATATGTGACGAGTTGGGTACTCCCCTCGCGTCATTTTCTGACGCGCTCAGAACAGGTTGTATGGCTGTGGTCCTTTATTGTAAACATCTGAAGTTTATTTTGTTTCAGAGCCGTTTGATCTAGCAGAATAACATACAATACGTTGAGTTATGTAAACAATTTTAACCAATCCACAAGTTTTATGTTCTAACCTTAAGGTCACAAAAGGACAAAAATACATTATTTTAAAACAAGCAAGCAAGTAAACAGATTCCTTGTCCTCCCCGTGTCGTAAATTACTGACGTCTAGGGATCTGTATAACATACAACGGGAGCACCGGGTGCGTCAAAAAATGACACGAGGGGGGTACCCAACTCGTCACATATTTACGCTTGGTCAGTGCGTCCATATGTGACGAGTTGGGTGTGAGGATGTGTTATTCAAGTCCACAAACTGGACGACTCTTTGCCAGCCACATGGAGAGGACATCAATGTCATGACTGGGTGTGTGACTGACTACATAAACGTCTGTGTGGACAACATCATCCCCTCCAGAACAGTGAGATGCTTCCCTAATAACAAACCCTGGATCACCAGTGAGCTGAAGGAACTGCTGAACAAGAAAAAGAGCCTTCAGGGAGGGAGATAGGGAGATATTGAGGAGTATACAGAAGCAACTAAAAGTCAAGATCAGAGACAGCAAGGAGGCTTACAGGAAGAAGCTGGAGAACAAACTACAGAGGAACAATATAAAAGATGTCTGGTCTGGAATGAAAAAGATCACAGGCTTTAAGCACAGGAAGGACTGGACAGATGGAAGTGTGGATAGAGCCAATGAACTGAACACATTCTTCAATAGGTTCAGTTCAGGAACAAGCTCAGCATCCTCCTCTCCTGTTTCCAGCCAAGGAGACTTCCCACTCTCCTCTGACCCACACATGTCCTGTCACACCTCAGATGTTTTATCTTCCACCTCAGTCATGAACTCTTCTACTTCCATAACTTTGTCTTCAACCAAGTCAGGAGATGCTGCTTCCCCTTTATCTCACTCTCCCACCTGTCTGTCTCTAGAAGTCAGGTAAAGAGGCAGTTGGTGAAAATTAAGCAGAACAAGGCTGCAGGTCCAGATAGTGTCAGACCCAGCAAATGCTCCTCATTCTGGCTCATCAACACCCAAGTCAAAAGGGGACGGGGTTCTGCATGCAGGCACCAGATGGTTCTCCTTCCTAAGCATAGTACAGCTTCTTCGTTTTTTGAAACTTTTTTTTTAAAGAAAATCCTGAATATTTTTTTGGAGCCCACTTACCTTGTTCTCCTCGCTGATCCAGACCGGAACTCCTCCCCACTCACTGTGGGATCCTCTACTGAGCAACCATTTCCCGGATTCCCCTCCAAGACCAATCTTGGTTTCCTCCGAACTAAGGACCTTTCTACTGCGAACATCCAGCGTTCGTCTGGGTTTTCTCATGGTCAGCCTCTCCACTGCTATTTCTTCTGGTTCGTCAGCTCCATACTCACCTGTTGCCCTCTTCCTGCCTTGCTCCCCACTCCATCTGCAAGCACAAAATCAAAAATCAACACTACCTACAGCCAACCACAGAGATTAGAGTCTCACTTACCTCCTCTGAATCCCACTACTCCCGGACAACCAGTAAGCTCAACTCCTTCAATTTAAACTCTTCTCACTACTTACCTCCCATTAACATCTCCCTTTGTTTTTACCACAGTCCATTCCTGTTACTCTCACCTGGTGTTCCTCCTGAGACATCAAAACCTTGTTTAAATAAATCATTTATCTTTTCCAAACAAATCTCATTCCCATCTGTGTCTGAATCTGTGCTCCAATTGAGTCTAAAAAAACATAACTTTAATGCCATCCAGATGAAGTGATTGATTTAGCAGTTTCCTTTTTAAAGGTTCTGGTCCAAACATAACAACTTCTGCTTTGTCTGGATTTAAAAGCAGAAAGCTTAGAGTCATCCAGGTTTTTATGTCTTCAACACATGCTTGTAATCTACCTAACTGATTGGTTTCATCAGGTTTTATGTATAAATATAATTGTGTATCATCAGCATAACTGTGGAAATTCACTCCGTGTTGTCTAATTATTTTACCAATTGGAAGAATACAGTACAGACCAAAAGTTTGGACACACATTCTCATTCAACGTGTTTTCTTAGATAACAGATAATTATGGTCCGATTTCCGTGGAAAAGTGTGTGATCGGGATGTGCCTTTCATTCCTGATCACAAGTACTGGTACTGACTTTACTTTTATAATCTATGTACTGCCTATGAAGCGCTTATTCTTCCCAGCCGGCAGAGGCGCTGTAGTTTACCCTTCCCCTTCACTCTATTTAGTGCGCATACGCACTGCTTGTTAAAAAAACTTTCTGAGTCTTGTTCATTTTGGTAAATCTGGTGCTGCTGGTCACACAAACTGTACGTCATTAATTTTTGGACCCGCAAACCTCACACCTTTAAAACACAGCCGATTTGGATCTACGACCATCTTGCTTTGCAAGTAATGGGTGTAACAGAGTTGTCAGACTTCTATCCATCTCCCTACAATGTTCTTAATGGGTCTAGAGTCACAAATAGTCTGTCATGTAAACAGCAAGCACCACATTTAATACACAGTACACTGTGAAGCATGGTGGCCTGGTGGCTTTACCATCATATAAATCCTTTGAAAATGCATTGACATTCAATACAATGACATCTAAATTACAGCGTATTGTGTTGCCTTGATGACAGAACAGAGGTGACTCATTGTGTTCTCCTACTTTGTACAGGTTTTAATTAAATATCCTGCTTTTAGTGAAAAAACAAGACAGCTTGTGTTGGAATCAAATCATCAGAGTCATGCTATCCAAATGTACTCTATTCCTCATCCAAAAACTTGTGTCAGTGGAGATCCTGGACTTTGTAGTAGGACCTGACCTTGTGACAGGAAATTAATGAATACTTGAATGTTGTGAACTTCACAGAGCAGCCTGAGCAAGGGCACTGCTCCCTAAGGATTCTCTGGCTCATGAGATGATATCCAACATGTGAAATCAACAGAACTATGTAAAATTACGCTTGCTAATCAAAAATGTTTCATCCTTTTTGACTAACAACATAAGAGGCTCAACGTCATTTGAGATAGAATAGAATAGAATAAACCTTTAATAGTCCAACTAGGGGGAAATTCGGTTGTAACAGCAGCATCCAAGGACCACAGTATCAAGAGACAACATACTTACAAACAGTATGCAGAAACAGTGCACAGAAAACAACAAATGTGCAAAAACATGTTTAGAGATGAGATAAGTATTAAAAAGTATTAACCTCCAATAATTCTTACATTTTTTCAAAGAAAATGTTTCTACAATGATGTTTTAAGCCCCTGGGCTGCTTGGGGAAGCAGCATCAGAGCCAGGGACTTAAAACGGCTCAATAACCTGAAAAAGAAGGCTGGTTCTGTTCTGTTTCTGTTCTGGGGACACCTGTGGAACAACTGGAGATAATGATGCAAATAAAGATTCTTCATAAAATTAAAAAGATTATGGAAAATCCTGAGCATCCTCTACATGAGACTGTCCTACAGCAACAGAGTATCTTCAATCAGAGGTTTCTTCAGTTTCACTGCAACACAGACTGCTACAAGAAATCCTTTCTCCCCACAGCAAATCATGTTCTACAACAACTCCTTGAAAAAAGTAGTTCCTGAAGCAAGTGATGAAACTGACAAAACTGCACAAGCATCTGTAGAAACTGGTGGACCCAAGTATGGCGAGGACATCCTCTACACTGCTGCTCTGTTCTCCACAGTAAATAGAGAATAGAGACTCATCTGGCACTAGCTCCTCCCAGAAGTTGTTTATTTTTGGCCTGATAGGCATCAAAAATGTTATATTTTGACTTGCGTCCAGTTTCTTTGAACATGCGTCGAAGTGCGAATGTTCAAGCGCCCAACTAGGGGTTTGCTGCGCAATTTTGATGCTTTGGCATGAACACACAGATAGTCATAATACCTCTGCAGATTTTCCCACAATAAGTCCCGGGGTCTTTCATCGTACTATCTGACATTCCTCAACTCACGGGTGAGTTGAATAAACATGGTTTTCTCCACTGATTAAGTTCTGATGCCATGAACTCCATTACCACATAGCCAACTTTAAGTTTGGATTAGCCTTTTAAACAAACTTTTTAAAACACTTGTTGCAATATTGACTGTTTTCAGCATTTTTGGTGAGATTTTGAACAAAATTCAGAGACCATGTTCAGAGTATGCACACATGGATCAGTGTCTATCAGCTGTGAGGCCCGCCACGACCAGCTCCTTATTTAACACGGTTTTAAATAATTTTTTAAAGATTTTAACATTGACACTTACTTTTAGTAGTTAGTAGTAGTGTTAGTTTAATAGTTTTTTTTATCAGGGCTGTTTTTAATCGGAGTGCAAGGTGAGAAAGTTACATTTAAATAAAGAAGTACAAAATCTTGATACCTGATTGCCCAAGTAGGTAGGTGTTCACGTGTATGGGTGTATAATTCACTCTCAGTCAAATTTATCCGGTATTCAGAGAAGGATCCCAACTATTTATTTTGTGTAGTATGGTAGGGATTGTCGTTTCTTGCCAGGTTATATACAGTAAAACATCATCTGCATGAAGAAACACTTTGTTTGTAGTTTTATCAGTGTCATAGCCAAATGTCATTCGATCTTTTCAGCAAGGGGTTCTATAGAATAGAAGAACTCGAATACACCTCACGGTGATACTTGGACACGTCATCAGTGATAAACCCGGGGTCACAGGGTGTTTCGGGTCTGCTAGTGTCCATGCTATGTCCATGTCTGGGAGTCAAACTAGGACAGTCACTTCGAGGGCTGAGGCCTCTGAACATGGGGCGCCTGTCTTAACCACTACACCACATGGTGATACTGATTTGACTCCCAGACATGGACATTTGCCAATGTCTCTCCCACTTTCATATCTGTCCACTGTTAATAAAGGTCTCTATGACCACAAAACCTTTGAAAAGTGGTTGGTATAATACTGGTGAATTCCCCACGTAGTTGAAACTGGAACAAGAGGCATATGAACCATATTGTATAAGACTGCTCTCCTTCCTTGCCGACTGACAATTCCTAAATAACTGCAATATTGTAATACACAATACAATATGGATTTTTAAAACAGATTCAATTGCATGCTAAGTTGAAGTCATTATCTTTTGTCATGCCGATCGCTGACAATACATTTTTTAAACTGTCCATGTCAGACAGCACATTTAGACTGTGGAGACAAGTAGGTACGTCTACATTTGGTTTTGTATATATATATAGTGTTGAGCAGGTTACAAAGAAATTGTAAAACATTTCAAATTACTTGTTACAATGTCAAAAATGTAATATGTTTGCATTACATATTACTGTCTTAAAAATACTACTGTAACACTACTGTAAGTTACTTTTGGAAAAATATCTTAAATTTATAACACAACTTCTAATCACTGTAACTTATCCATTTACATTTTACACAAGTGTCACATACTGTATTTTTAACACCATTTTATTAAAATGAAGTCTCTAGTTCCTTTGCATGTCTTCTATTTCATGCTGTTTGTTAAATCTAATCAAAATAAGTTGCTGAAAGTGGTCATCACAAACATGGTTGACAAAGATGAGACTCGGGTGTCTGAAGTCTTACAACAGATGGTTTGGAAAACAGTGCTAATAATACTGCTGTTTAAATGTACAGTCGATCTTTTCCTCAGCCGTCCTGATTCTCTGATGTTTTAGTTTAGAGCAACAGAAAGTGGTTCTTGTTCTACCGTATCCAACTTGATTTGGTCTGTTGCATTAGTTGGCCAGAAAAAAATATTTAAAATGCATTTGTAACGAGTTACTGATATTGTTAAGAAGGTTAAAAAAGTAATCTATTCCTCTAACTCATTACTTTTGTAATGCTTTACTCCCAAAACACACACACACACATTTATATATATATATATATATATATATATATATATATATATATATATATATATATATATATATATGAAGGGGTCTTTGCTTCTTTTAGGGAAATACAAGAAACATACAAGCTGCAAGGAGGAGACTTATTCTTTTGTTATTTGCAGATAAGAGACTATGTCAGAAAGTATGTGCAGAGTTTTATGACCTTCAACAGTTCCTCTCTTGACAAATGCCTTCAACTCCCTTCTTGTACTGAAAAAATAATTTCCGATATATATGAGAGTTTGATGCCAGTGAGTGTGGTGAACTCATCCTTTATAAAGTCTACATGGGAAGAAGAATTGGGCATCTCTGTTACCGATATCCAGAATGAGGAGGGCTTGGACAATGTTCGTAAATGCTCTTACAATGCAAGACACTGTTTGATTCAGGTCAAAACTCTGCATCGTCTACATTTTTCTAAGGAAAGATCACATAAGATTTACCCTGCGGTCTCCCCTATATATGCTCTTTAAATACAGATACGCCAGTTTTGTTTCATGTACTAAGGTTCAGAAGTACTGGATCGAGATCTTTGATTCCATATCTCAAATTCTTCTAATACAGCTGAAGCCTGAACGATTAACAATTATTATGGGGACCTCTGATGTTATTGCAGTTTTAAATAGTGCAAAATGGTGCTTTATATCTTATTGTATTATCTTTGCAAAGAAACTCCTTCTACTTATTGGAATCCCCCCCCCCCCTTTAATCCTCTCTGTGAGGAGTTTGCAGACCACTTCGGAGTGAAGGTAGACACCATCAGATGTAATATTTTATCTTCTGAAACTAACACAGTTTTAGACAAATTTGAGTGTCTGCCTTCACCAGAGGAAATACTGGACAGTTTTGTCCTGGTAGAAGCTGGGACCCTTGATAAAGTTTTCTCCTCAGTGAGGCCCACCACAAGCGCTTTGGACCCGATCCCCAATACGTTTTTTAATCAATTTTACAAATCTTTTAGAGAGGAGATCTTAACCATGATTAATTGCTCCCTTCAGACGTTTTTTTTTTTTTTTCCTGAGTCCCCCTGTTGTAGAAGAACAATTTAGATTTGAATAATTTTGACATCTTTCGACAGGTATGTAGCTTGTTATTTGGAAGCAAATTCTTAAAAAAAAACATGTTTTAATAATTTACTTAGCCCTCATATTTTAGAGAAGTTTCAGGCTGGTTCCAGGATGAACCACAGAACAGAGACGGCTCTTAGAAAGATTTTAAAATATTTTACATTAAACTATGATGCTACAAAGGTGACAGTGTTGGTTCTACTGGATCTAAGCGCTGCCTTTGATACAGTAGACCACACTATTCTTTTAACCCGTTTAAAAAATATCGGCCTCTCTGGTGCTGTTCATAAATGGTTCACATCATATCTTACAAACAGTAATTTTATGGTAAGTTTAGATACATGTTCCTCTAAGGTCCATAAGATCACATGTGGTGTGCCCCAGGGTTCAGTTTTAGGCCCAGTGCTTTTTAACATCTATATCCTCCCTCTTGGAAGTTTTATCAGAAGACATGGAGTTAACTTTCACAGTTATGCTGATGATACACAGTTGTACATCTCCATGTCTCCTGATGACACACGGCCAATGGATGCACTTTTTAACTGCGTTTTCATCAAATCCTGGATGGCAGAAAACGTTCTCGAGCTCAACCAGGACAAAACTAAAGTTTTAGTTATCGGTCCTGAGGCTCAGAGAGAGATACTTTTACTAAAACTGCAATTATTGTCTTTTAATCCTTCTTTACAAGTGAATGGTAAATGGACTGAATTTATATAGCACTTTTCTAGTCATACTGACCACTCAAAGCGCTTTACTTTGAAGCCAAATTCACCCATTCACACTCACATTCATACACCAACACCCAACATGGCTCGGTAGGACGGTGTTCTTTTGGGGGGTTAAGTGCTTTGCCCACGGGCACATTGACATGTGACTGGGGGAAGCTACTGAATCGAACCTACGACCTTCCGATTGCAAGCCAACTCTACTCTACCACTGAGCCACAGTCACCCACAGTCACCTGAACAGTTGGGCTTGAATTTGACTCTGAGCTGATTTTTATCCCTTATATTAAAAACATAAAGAAAATAGGTTTTTATCACCTAAAGAACATTGCCAGAGTCTGCCCCATTCTCCCTTGGGCCTAATGTCACAAAAACTTGATACTTGATTTCAATACTAAGGTCTCTTAAAAGCACTAGTTTATTGAACAAGTAGATGAAACAAATACCATTCCTTTTATGCTCCAAACATTTTGAATGACTTCAGACCGATAGCTCTGTCCATTGTAATGAAAACCTTTGAAAAATTGGTGAGATCTGAAATCTTAAGAAAGACAGAAAAATACCTGGATCCTCTGCAATTTGCTTATGGAGCACCTAGGGGAGTGGAGGATGCCACAGTCACTTTATTTAATATACTTATATGCTTTTACTTGTGGATTTGTCATCTGCTTTTAATACTAATCAACCCCACATTTTAATTGAGAGGCTTTTAGATAATGTTAATCTAAGTCTAAATCTTGTGGGATGAATTTTAGATTTTTTATCAATTAGAACACTGAGAGTGAAAGTGAGCAACACCCTATCTGATCAGGTGTGTTCATCCTCCGGTTCCCCAAAAGGACGTGTTTTGTCACCTCTGCTGTTCCTTCTCTAAACAAACATGTCTCATAATAGAAGGAAGGGCAGATTTATTTTTTTTATATACGCAGATGACTCTGTGATTGTTAGCCTGCTGAGGGAAAATAAGACTGGGCACGGTGAAGCAGTGCAGGACTTTGTCCAGTGGTTCCAGTAATCCTTCCTGCAGATTAAGATTTCTAAACTGAAAAATATGATAATTGATTTTATTTTTTTTTTTTTTGTTATTATTTTTTTTATTTTTTTTTTTTTATTTTTTAAGTTCGTGTCCTGTCTAGCAGTTTGCCACTCAGATTTGGTGTCTGAGTACCAAGTAAAAACCCAACAGATTTACTTTCCCAAGCAGAGTATTACAGCTTTGTTGTAACACTCCACTTGATGCATATGTATTAAAAAATCTTTATTAGTGATTACTGAGGGTTCAATTTCGTGAAGTCATGGACACGAAACCGAGACAAGAAGGAAGAACGGAAGAAGGTGAAGAATAGAAACCGCACCAGCAGAGGCGCGAACTGACGACACAAGACAGGGAGGCAAACAAAGAACACAAGAAAATATCCCAGTCCTCCGCCTCTGCCGGATGGCAGAGAAGCGGTAAAACAAAACAAACAAACACAACAAACTGAACAGAACCACACCAATAGTTGAGATCAAGTAATAAAAATTAAGAATTACACATTCACTACGCACAAGCATGGATTAATGAATACAATACTAATGTTTCTGGTAAGCTCCTGGTAAAAGCTAACTAATGACAATAACCTCAGCTCAAGATATGTCCGTCCACTCCAATGTCCCCACACCTATGTGTGTGTGCGAGCATGCAGGTCTGAATAAGGTTTCCCCATGCAAGTGATTGATAGCTGGTGTAAGGAACCGTCAATCCGTCCTACAGGAATCGACACAGACATGAAGGAGGCAGGAGACGCATGCATCCAGAGTCCCACAGAACGCAGGAGCCGCAGGCGGACCAGCACAGGGCCGATCACCCACCAAGAGAGGAACAGATGGAAGCCCCAGGGGAACACCAAGCAGCCGCAATGCTGGGGCCCCGAGAGATCGCAGGGACGAGCCCACGGGCTCCGCCAGAAACCAGCTACGCCAGGACGGACAATACACGCCGCCGCCACCCTAGACCAATACCCACTGCCAAAAACCCGGCCCCCCCCACACACCCACACGCCAGGGAGCCACAGTAAAAGCCACAGCGGATGTACGCCCTCCCCAGGCCGCGCCCAGCCAGCACCTGGACATCCAGATCTACCAGCTCCCGGGTCCAGATCCCGCCCCATGCAGAGCGCTTAGATCTGGGGCCCAGCCAATACCGGACAGCCCCCCCAGGTGAACAGACCAGGCAGTAGAACTCATGGAACTGGCAGGAGCTTGGGCGCCGGGCACGGTCCCCACCGATCCACCGGACGGCACCAACCTACTTTACAACCCCAGCACCCCCATAAGAGGTGCCCCAGTCAATCCAAGGAGGATGTCGGCCCAAAACAGCGGCCGCCCGACACACCGGCCCACCCAGGACCAGCCAGGCATGCACCAGGACCGAGCCGGGCCACAACCGGGACCCCCGGCCCCAGGCATTGAGAGCCATTATCGACCAGCTGGCAGGACCATCCATCATCGGGGGGGGGTGCACCAGGCCAGAGGGCAGCCAAACACCCAACCTGACAAGTAGACATAGAGAGACAAAGACACTCATATATACCCTCCCTCTCATGCGCACACATTCTTACATATACAGGACACACGAAAAAAGGACGCTGTACACTCCTTGATTTTAGGGAAGATCACAATAGAACAAGAACCAAACAAAATAAAAAGGTCAGAGTGTAGAATGTGTTGACACCTACAAATACCTTGGTACTGTGATCGACAGTAAACTGTCATTCGAGGCAAACTCTGAGGCGGCGTATAGGAAGGGGAATCAGCACCTGTTTTACCTTAGAAAACTGTCGTCTTTTAATGCGGACAAAACACTACTGACCTTGTGTTATCAAGCTTTTATTTAATCTGTGTTATCCTTTGCTTAGTAGCTTGGTTCGGAAATGCGTCTTTTAAAAATAAAAACCATCTGAACCAAATAGTGAAAAGGTCCAGCAAGTTGATAGGAGAGCAGCAGCTGAATACGGACACACTGTTTTTAAAACAAGCCCAAAGGCTCTCTGGATCCATTTAGAAAAATACCTCCTACCTGCTAAACCATTAATTCCAGCTTTTGCCTTCAGGACGACGATACAAAATGCCAAAATGCAGAACATATCGTTTTAGAAACAGTGTTATTCCTACTACTATAAGCCTCCTAAGCAAGAACAAGTCTTAGCTTTTATGTTTCTACATACTACCTATTTGAAATATTGCACTCACAATGTTTCTGAATTAAATGCCTTGAAATTAGCTTTGAGTCCCTTTAAGAGCCTCGGACGTTTCCCCTTCAACACGCTGGCTTCCACTTCATCACAACATTCTCGGAGTGCCAGCTCCATCAAGCCCAGCATGTGGAGCGTGGCTGCAGGTGGACTCTAGTCTCCGAGCAAATCGCATTGCATGTTCTGCCTGGACTCAGGCGGAGCAAGGACTGCTACATCGGGGAATCAGAGGGTTCCATAAACAGTGGCGCCTCGCTGCGTTGGCAGGCCAAGTTTGAGGAGCTGGTGTCCCGCGTAGGTCCATACTTCACCCGCAGAGAGACGAACTACAATGCTGAGCAGCTGTCCATCTGTCTGCGGTTAGTAAAACTGTGTAACATAATTTGTAATAATATGCTATGTTGGAGACAGGCTTGGGTTGCGTTTACTCCTCCAGAGAGGCTGTCCAGGTGAAGAAGCTGTTCATGGCTCACTTCTCGGCAGAGAGAGCAGGGCCTTTTGCAGCCACAACAGATCTTTTAAGAGCCACCCACAAACATCCTAGGAGCTTTCCTGTTTAAATAGTTTAACCTCTTTATAATGTTAATTTCTTTATTCCTGTGTCTCTATAGAAAACAGCTGGTGTCATATAGCTCAGTATGATTAGTATCAGCATCCATGTCCTGCTGATGCTGTGACTCTGTTTCAGTCACTGAGATTATAATACTGTAGCATCTTCGGGGCACCAGCCTTTTTTTTTTCCAAGAAGACATTGCGCAATTGAGAAAAATTACTAAGTATATACTAATTTCCACAGGCGATAGCTGATTGCTGTTGACGATGTTCTGCTTTTGTGCTTGGGGTGCAGGCGAGGGAGGGCTGGGGAGAGACGTAGGCGGTAATTAAAATGTAACATGGCTTATTTGAAAGTTTTAAAGATTACTCAAACATACATAAAATTAACCTAAGAAACACTTTAGGCATGTTTTTAAGGAGGTAATGACATACAAATGCGATGAAAAGCTTTAAAAAGTGGATTTTACATGCCACCCCGACTATTTACCTTAATTTATAGTCCAAAAACTGGCTAATTGCCTCATTGAAGCCCTGCTGCACAACATAACACCACTCTATATTGTATTTCTTTGCTTTAATACTAACGATTTTGATTTAAGTTGTCTTTACTTGACCCCTTTTTGAGAACTCAAAGAAATATATTTTTTCTTGTATGTATATATATATATATATATATATATATATATATATATATATATATATATATATATACACAATTTATTTTGTGTTTTGAAAACTCATATTGAATAGTTTTTTATTATCATGAATTATATTCTCAGTTTATCATACAATTTGATAGTATTTAACTATTTAAAATGTTAACGCTAATTAGTGGGTTGGGTAGCAGTTTTTTTTCCTCTTGAAATTGTTATATGTTGGGTTTTGGTTTTTCTCGGTTCCTTTTCTCCGGATCACGACCAAACTTATTCTGTTGATGGCAAGCTACGCAACCGCCACTTCTTTGTGGCAGGAATAAATGAGCTTGGTACCTCAAACAGGATTAAATCAACAT
This sequence comes from Apricaphanius iberus, assembly GCA_028564705.1. Taxonomy (NCBI): domain Eukaryota; kingdom Metazoa; phylum Chordata; class Actinopteri; order Cyprinodontiformes; family Aphaniidae; genus Apricaphanius; species Apricaphanius iberus. The sequence continues at coordinate 193,841 of JAPXFQ010003004.1, forward strand.
TTGATTCATAAACTTTTGAAAAACCAATGAATTGAATCAAAATACTACTAAAGAAAAAACGGCTTTGAACCGAATCCTAAAATGAAAACCAAACCCTAAAATAATTGTTTTCTTATGTATTGTGGGTTCAGTTTTTGTGTCTTTGCTTAATAATCATATCTTTTCATTGATATCAAAATTTGCATATTCTTGTTGATATAAATACATTTATATACTTTGTCATACCTTCATTATGAACACCACAATTTGGTTTATTAATTTATTTTTGTAAAGAAACTGAGTCAATAAAGCTCATTTCATCTGCTAAATCTAGTAGGTTTAGACAGAGCCCAAACCAACATAGCTGAATCCACAAAGCAAATAATTCCAGCCCAGTATATAAAAAAGCCCTGGGTGTTGTTTGCCCCCGTTTACTGAACATTCTGAGATGCTACAGATCAATTAATTAACCACACAATGCTGGTATAAGATCACATAAGCAGCCTGATAAATGGCTAACACACATTAGCATGTAGCTACTTCTCTGTCCTTGAGGCGTCTTTGTTCTTTGATCCAGCTGCTGTTTTTTAGAAATGTAGAATAAAGTCCTGTAATCCATGCAGCCAAATGGCCGTTTTCAAAGAGACATTTTAGAAAGTAAAATTCCAGCAAAAAAAGTTGTTCCAGCTGCTCCAGGCAGCTATGAGCTTTGAGAACGGGGAGGGTGTGTTTTCAGCTCTACCAGAAGTAAGCTGCTCCCTCTGCAGGGGTGGTGAAGACACCTCAAGCACTTCCTAGTTGTAACATAGTGACATATTTTACGTCACTATGTTACCACTCAGTGGTTTTCTAGGAGAGGGTGGTGCAGCTGCTCAGAGAGCAGGATTCAGGAAGATAACTCAGACATGCGTGAACAAAGCAAAAAAGTGGGGGTTTTAATGTGAAAATGGCACTACCAGATGGTTAAAAACTCCAAAAACTTGACTTTGCATGATATAGGTCCTTTATTGTTATTTTTTTTATGTCTAATCAAAATCCTATTTGTTTTAATCAGATTTTTTTATAATCTGCTTTTGTTAGCTAACTTTTAATCTATTTGATTTGGCCGTGGGTAAGACACTGTCTCAATGGGGTATTGAGTGGGTAACAGTACCGAAGCTGCAGAGAGGTGGGTTAAACTACGACTCTGCTTCCTGGTCTGGACCCTGGTTTGTTAGTGTTTTAAAGGACCAATTAATCTGTCCAGATTCCAAGAAAGAAGAGCTGCTCCATCCAAAGTGGGATGGATGCCGTCTCTCCAAGTCAGACCTTCACAACCATCTACATCAAAACACAACCTGACAGAGCCCCAATTTTTACAGAACAAGAAAAAGGGCTCAGACAGACAGCCATTCTGCTTAACAGCAAGTCCCGTTAATTGTCATGTGGGAAAGTGCTGTCCAGGTCTTTAAGCTGCCTTTTTTAATGAAGAGAGCAGGGAATTTGGCCACAAATTTTACTGTAACAAGCTTTTTAATGAGACTTGTATATGATGGCAATGTTCAATGTTTAATTAACCAAATTATGTGATGCAGAGGACAAACATACCTCAACCTGGCAGATAAAGTGACATTCCAGCAGTCTCACAGCTGTTACTGTAAAGCTGGGAGGACTGAAGACCTCAGTTTTATACCAAGTGTGCAATGAGGTATTAACATGTATTGACAGCAATAATACTGTATATATTGCTACACATTAAAATACTAAAAGATCAAATAAAAATAACTTGATACAATAAAATGATTTTTAAAAAGCAATAATTACACTGGGGGCAGCAGGAATAGGTTGGGAACCACTGATGTAAACCAACTTATCCAGGTGTGTATCTCCAGGGGAAGAGGGGCGGGGTACAACCTAGACAGGTCGCCAGTCTATCACAGGACAACATTCAAACACGCAGGACGAAGAACCATAGACACAGTCACATCGCTAGACAATTTAGAGAGAGCAATTAACTAATTTTGGACTGCGGGAGGAAGCCATGGTGACCTGAGTAGGGATGGGTACCGATATCCGGTGCCAATACGGCACTGGCTCCGACATGAACGGTAGTAACCAGACCGAAAAGCAGCGCACATTTCGGTGCCTTATTTCGGCCCCACCCCCAGATGTCAAACACTGTGGATTCTGGGCGTGCCATCATTCAAGAGTAATAAGGTAAACATGGCTATCTCTGTGCAAAAACACTGCTAAAAATAAGGGCTGTGGAAAGTAACGTACCAAAGCGGGTGGATTAATTCCTAGAATTTACTCTATTTTGTGTGTCTGTGTTTATTTTACGCATACAAAGAACAGCGCTCTGTTTATAATTCAGCCCGCACCACATCAGCTCTCCCTCCTAACCAGCCAAACTACGGATTGTTGTGGATTGTTGTGCAGCAGCATGTGTTTGTGGTCCTAAATGACATGGGAGGATATTATTGTTGGTGTATTGGCTTTGTGGTGATATAAGTTTATAAATTGTCTGTGGGAATTATCCGTCCGCTTCAGATGTCTGCTTCGGTGTGTGCGTTTCAGTGTTTGCTGTGTGTGCAGTGCAGTCAGAGTTTAAATGCTTGTTATTTTTGTATATTTATGCATGTTGACTCAATATACAGACGTGGACAAAATTGTTGGTACACTTAATTAAATAAAAGAAAAACTCATATGGTCACAGAAATAACTTTAATCTGACAAAAGTAATAATAAATAAAAAATTATATAAATGTTGACCAATGAAAGTCAGACATTTCTTTTCATCCATGCTTCAACGGAATTATTTAAAAAATAAATGCATGAAACAGGCCTGGACAAAAATGATGGTACCCCTAGAAAAGAATGAAAATAATGTGACCAAAGGGACATGTTAATCCAAGGTATGTCCACTAATCAGCATCCTAGATGTCTACAATCCTGTAATCACTCAGTGGGCCTATATATAGGACTCCAGGTAGTCACTGTGTTGTTTGGTGACGTGGTGTGTACCACACTCAATATAAACCAGAGGAAGCAAAGGAAAGAGTTGTCTCAGGAGATGAGAAAGAAAATCATAGACAAGCATGTTAACTGTAAAGGCTATAAGACCATCTCCAAGCAGCTAGATGTTTCTGTGACTACAGCTGCACATGTCATTCAGTAATGTACGATCCATGGGACTGTAGCCAACCTCCCTGGACGTGGCTGCAGGAGGAAAATTGATGACAGATCAAAGAGACGGATAATCCAAATGGTAACAAAAGAGCCTAGAAAGACTTCAAAATAGATCCAAGCTGAACTTTATGCTCAAGGAACATCAGTGTCAGATCGGAACATCCTTCGCTGTTTGAGCCAAAGAGGGCTACATGGGAGACGAACAAGGAGAGGACAAATCATTAAAAAAAACAGACTGGAGTATGCCAAACTACATGCTGACGAGCCACAAAGCTTCTGGGAGAATGTCCTGTGGACAGATGAGACAAAAATGTAACTTTTTGCCAAGGCACATCAGCTCTATGTTCACAGACGGAAAAATGAAGCATATCTAGAAAAGAACACGGTCCCTACTGTGAAACATGGGGGAGGCTCGGTTATGTTCTGGGGCTGATTTGCTGCATCTGACACAGGGTGTCTTGAATCTGTGCAGGGTACAATGAAATCTCAAGACTATCAGGGGATTCTAGAGAGAAATGTGCTGGCCAGTGTCAGAAAGCATGGTCTCAGTCGCAGGTCACGGGTCTTACAACAGGAAAATGACCCAAAACACACAGCTAAAAACACCCAAGAAGGGCTAAGAGGAAAACACTGGCCTTCTATGAGCCCTGATCTCAATCCTATTGAGCATCTTTGGAAGGAGCTGAAACGTGCTGTCTGGAAAAGGCGCCCTTCAAACCGGAAACAACTAGAACAGTTTGCTCATGAGGAGTGGGCCAAAATACCTGCTGAGAGGTGCAGAAGTCTCATTGACAGTTACAGGAATCATTTGATTGCAGTGATTGCCTCAAAAGGTTGTGCAACCAAATATTAAGTTGTGGTTACCATCATTTTTGTCCAGGCCTGTTTCATGCATTTATTTTTTAAATAATTCCGTTGAAGCATGGATGAAAAGCAATGTCTGACTTTCATTGGTCAACATTTATATAATTTTTATTTATTATTACTTTTGTCAGATTAAAGTTATTTCTGTGACCATTATGAGTTTTTCTTTGATTTAATGAAGGTTACCAACAATTTTGTCCACGTCTGTATAGTAGGGGTGCTCCGATCCGACTTTTTCAGTCCCGATACCGATACCGATGCCTGGATTTTGTTTATCTGTCGATACCCGAAACCGATTCGATACTATTGTTAAATTAATAAACTGTATAACTTCCACCTTATACCTTTTTTGAAGAGACTGACGGCACCAGACTTTACTAACTAAACATAACTAAGACAAAATAACTGATTTAAAATATAAAATTATCACAAAAATAAAATTTCAAGTGAAAAAATAATCTTTTTGGGGGAATTTATAGCAGATTTTCTACATTTTCAGTATCGGTTCAAGGTTTCTGTTAAGTTTGACCGATGCCGACACATGTATATTAGACAGTATCGGGGCCGATACCCGATACCAGTATCGGTGCATCCCTACTGTATAGTTTCAGTACATTTCATAGTGAGATACCGCTGCGTTAATAATACGAAATTATTCAGTTAAGGTGATTTTTTCGGACTTAAATTAGTGCTAAAATATTAGCGGAAGTAGCTGTGTTCATCTTCACGATAGGAGCGTTTATTTCTTGTGTTGAACTGGAGAATCTGCTGTTTACTTTTGGAAAATGATCAAATGTGACATATGATTACTAAGTCTATATTACATTTTATTTATGTGATATTTATCACAGACTACTGATATCCCAATGTTATGTTTATTCATATATTTGCCTTAGTTCTGCCTCTATTTGTTATTATTCATATGGGACCACAAATGGTTAATAGACTGAACTTATATAGTGCTTTTCTAGTCATACTGACCACTCAAAGCGCTTTACATTGAAGCCACATTCATCCATGCATAAACCGATAGCCAACAATGTAGAATTTTTGGGGTTAAGTGTTTTGCCATGGGGCACATTGACATGTGACTGACGGAAGCTGGAATCGAACCTACGACCCTGCGATTGCAAGCCAACTACTCTACCACTGAGCCACAGTCACCCAATAAATCATGAATGTGACTGGAGTAAAAAAGAAAAAGTTAACTGATTTCTCCGATATTTATTTTTTTTAAAGAGCAACTGCATCTAGATTTGGCCCTTTATTTACACAGAAAGTTCTAGTTATTATTTTTTGGGGGTCCTATTTAGCAATGGTGATTGTTTCACAGCTACTGTGATTAATTAGATTAAAGATTTTTATTGTTTGACAGACCTACTAAATATAAAAATTAAAAATAACATACATGTTTGTATGTTTAACATTCTTTAGGCACCATTTCAAGCACCGTTTTAGCACGGGCACCGTTTCAAAAGTACCGGTTTGGCACCGGTATCGGATAAAACCTAAACGATACCCATCCCTAGCCCTGAGAGTACCTACACATGGACAGGAAGAACATGCAAACCCCAAACAGATAAAACCGTTTCAATTCAATTTCATTCAGTTTATTTATATTGTGCCAATACACAAAATGTATAATCTCAAGAGGTTTTACAAGAAAAGTCATTGGAATTCAGTCAGTTTAAAGGTTTTCTATTGAAGCAATCCCAGGAGATTGCATCGAGTCATTGACTAGGAGTTGTGCCCCTAACCACGGGTTAGGATTCAAACCCAGGACCTTCTTGCTGCAAGGCAACAGTGCTACCACTGTGCAACCAGTATGAAAGCTAAAATAAAGAAATATTATATAATCCTGTGATGGATTGACCCTTTCACGCTCCTCATACAGCGAATCCTGGAGATAAGCACCAGCTCCCCTACATCCCCACAGGCCTGACTGCAGTGATAATATCAAAACCCTAACCCCAGTGCTAAGCTTAAGGACCGTTTTTCTGTTAACGACCCCTCTGCAGTTTGGAGCTACCTGCAGACCATTACTAACTGTAGGAGACCATCCCCCCACCCTGTGGAGAGCCCCCGCCTGGCTGAGGACCTCAACGACTTCTTTTCCAGGTTTGAAAGGACTTTCACACCTCCCACCTCCCCCACCATCTCCATCACAAAAGACCCAGCTTCACCCCAAACCACCCACGTACCTGCCTTGACGATCTGCGAACAGGACGTGCGCCAGCTATTTCAGAGACAGAAAATTAAAAAGGCTCAGGGACCAGACGGAGTGTCCCCAGCCTCTCTGAAATTCTGTGCTGACCAGCTGGCTCCCATCTTCACCCAGATCTTCAATAACTCCCTGGAGCTGTGTGAGGTCCCCTCCTGCCTCAAACGCTCCACCATCATACCGGTTCCCAAGAAGTCCCCAGTCACTGGATTAAATGACTACAGACCAGTTGCCCTAACATCTGTGGTCATGAAATCCTTTGAGCGTCTGGTACTGACCCACCTGAAGGACATCACAGATCCCCTGCTAGACCCCCTGCAGTTCGCCTACAGATCAAACAGGTCAGTGGATGATGCCGTCAACATGGCTCTACACTACATCCTGCACCATCTAGACTCTGCAGGTACCTACGCTCGGGTCCTGTTTGTGGACTTCAGCTCTGCGTTTAACACCATTGTCCCAGAGCTCCTCCACCAAAAACTGTCCCAGCTCACCGTGCCTCCATCCACCTGTCAGTGGATTACCAGTTTCCTGACTGACAGGAGGCAGCAGGTGAAACTGGGTAAGTTCACATCCAGCTCCCGTTCCCTCAGCATCGGCGCCCCCCAGGGATGTGTTCTCTCCCCACTGCTCTTCTCCCTTTACACCACTGACTGCACGTCGAGGGACCCTTCTGTGAAACTCCTGAAGTTTGCAGATGACACCACCGTCATTGGACTCATCCGCGACGGCGACGAGTCTGTGTACAGAAAGGAAGTGGAACAGCTGGTTCTCTGGTGCAGTCAGAACCACCTGGAGCTAAACCCGCTCAAAACTGTGGAGATGACAGTGGACTTCAGGAAGAGACCACCATCAACATCTCCTCTCATGATCCTCAACAAGCCAGTCCCCACAGTGGAGTCTTTCAGGTTCCTAGGATCCACCATCACACGGGACCTGAAGTGGACCTCACACATCAACATAATAAGGAAAAAGGCCCAGCAAAGGCTGTACTTTCTGCGTCAGCTCAGGAAGTTCAACCTGCCCCAGGAGCTGCTGATCATCTTCTACACAGCAATAGTCCAGTCTGTCCTGACCTCATCCATCTCTGTCTGGTTCGGATCCGTCACCAGGCAAGACAAGGACAGACTGCAGAGAACAGTCAGGACTGCAGAGAGGATCATAGGAACCGATCTTCCCTCCATTCAGGACCTATTCCGGGCCAGGGTCAGGAAGCGGGCCAGGAAAATCACCTCTGACCCCTCACACCCTGGCCACAATCTGTTTAGGCTCCTCCCCTCAGGTCGGCGTTACAGAGCGTTGTACGCCAAAACCACCCGACACAAAAACAGTTTTTTCCCCCAGGCTGTCGCTCTGACGAACTCTGTCTAGTCACAGTGTGTGAGTGCACTCACATAACAATAAACTATAACTCTGCACTTCTGTACATACTCACTGTAAAATAACCCCGGCTTGGTGTATATATTATCCTTTATTATTTACGATCTGATATTTATTTGTATTTTTACTTATTTTTGTTCTTATTTTTCTTTTTTTTTTTTTTTTTATTTCACTTATTCAAGTTCTGTACTGGAGGAAAAAGTTTGCCGGAGTCAAATTCCTTGTATGTGACATACTTGGCCAATAAACTGATTCTGATTCTGATTCTGAAAAGATGCTTCATCAAAATATAGCTTTAGGGTGTGAGCACTTATGCAACCATCTTGCGTTATTTATTTAGTTCCCATGAACTCTCTTTTTTTTTGTCTCGGCCAGTGTTTCTCAAACGGGGGTATGCTCTAACCTAACCTAACAGCTCACGGTTTTAAAAAAAACACGGAGAGCCAAAGCCAGAGTCGGCAAAATACCGGCTGGATTTTGAAGATTACATTTTAAGTGGATTTATGTCCGCAAGTAGCAACCCACCCAAGGCACTGTATTTTTTCTGTGGGGACAAATTAGCTAACAGTAGCATGAAGTTAGCACATCTTTTTGAGAACAAAAGAGGACACTTTATGTTGATAATTATTTTTATGTGCACAAATCTTTATTTATAATTAAGTTAATTATCTCTCTCTAGTTATATATTTTTAGTTCCAAATAGTTCAATAGAGACAACTACAAGTTAGCAGTGTTTTGCATTTTTACGGAATTTAGAATGAGTAATCTTATATTTTTAAATGGTTATATGGTCACTGTTTTCAAAAAAACTAGTTTGAATGTACATGTATCTACATTTTAGTGATGATCAATATTTCCAATACATTTAGTTCTGGATTATTAACATTTAAAATTTTCCAAATAGTTAGTTTTTTCATATGTTTGAATTTTGTACCTGTTCATCAGTTCCAGAGTTTAATAAAGCAGTCACTGATGGCACAGTGCTCTGTTTTAGGTCATTTTTTCAACAACCAAAACTGGTTTGCTTTGGTAAGGGTCGAAGAAATATTTCACAGGGGATACATCACTGAAAAAAGGTTTAGAATCACTGATTGAGGCCAAATCAGGCCTTGTAAGGCCGTCTACTTAGACTGAAATGATCTATACTTTTACACACAAAAAAATGTTTAACTGTAAAATATACATCCATGTATCGACTCAAAGTTTTAGCTTGGATTGGACTCATGCTTCAGAAGTTTCTCACGTTACCTGATATGCCAAAATCAAAAATTGCCAGGTTAACGGTCATAAGCTCTGGAGGCTTCAGCTTGGTCTTGCGTTTGATGGTCATATAAATGACGTAGCCATTCCCGGTTGCAGACAGGATTCCTGTAGATGAGAAAAAAAAAATTTCATAGAGTTTCAAAACGAAACCAAACTTAGACTTCTTTAATGTCCATAAAACTTACATAAAATGGAAAATTGTCTTTGATAGTAACATAAAGACATACAAGCAACACACATATATCACAGACAGCACAATGCGCAATAAATAGATAATATCAAAAAAATCCGTCATCGGTCCAGTTGGCTCCATAAAGAGTAAAATATGTAACTGAATAAAGAGTAAAATACAAAAGGTGCCTAATTGCATACATCTATCTGAACATGGGCAGTTCTTTGTTAAGGATGGTCACGGCTGATGGAATGAATGACCGCTTGTAGCAGAGACTTGCAGTCCCAATGGCAAGGAAGAATGGCTACAAGCGGTCAATCAAAGGAGTTAAGTGTGTGGCAGTTAGCTCTAAACTGGATTAATCCCAACAGCACTTGGTATGTGACAAAATAAAACCTGCTCCACATTTCATCTCCAAAGTGAGTGTGGAAAGTAGAGGGAGATGAAGCACAACACCTTAAATTCCTCACCTTGCAGAAAGTGCTTAGTGTTTCTGAGGTTTCACCTTTTAATTCAGAGAAATCCAGAGCATCCACAACACACACCTGACAATCACGATGTGTCATCTCTTTGTCAGTCCAAACATTCACTAATCAGCTGTCTATGTGTGTCTTAGCTGCCATATTCATATTTTTCTACTACTGTGTTGCTGTTGTTTCCCAAATAAATTTGGTTTCCAGTCACATTATCCTGGTGCCATAGCTCAATTACTTCCAGTTCTGTTTGAGCTGACTCAGACTAAACATCGCTGCTTCCTGTGGAAGCCAAGCTGCCCAACATCCAGCAGGTCCTGGACACCGATGGATCTTCTGCTCAGAATCAGCCAGCACTCTCATTATTGAAGATTCTATTATCCAGTACATTAGAACGAGAGGAGCTGTCACTCTTTATTTCCCTGGAGCTACAGTAAAGGACATTTCTGAACAGATTCTGGACTCCATCCGTCACTGATCCGTGAGTAAGGTTATAATTCATGCCGGAGCCAATGACATTCGCAAACAGCAGTCTGAGCTCTTAAAGTTGGATTTTATACATTTGTTTAGTCTTTTAAGACAAAAACATGTCTGTTTTTGCTTCTGGCCCCACTCCCACCATCGGCAGAGGAATAAGACGTTTTAAGCAGTCTCCTGTCTCTAAACACCTGGCTTTCCTCTGCCACCGTGATGCACAGTATTGGTTTGATCGACAATTTTAACATTTGTCACAGTTTATAGGTCACCAAAAAAGAGTGCAGTTTTTATTCAAGAATTTTCAGAATTTTTATCAATTTTACACAACTATTATGAAAGAATCATTTTAGCTGGTGATTTTAATCTACATCTAGATAACCTTTTAGATCCTTATCAACAGATTTTTTTAATATTTTGAATTATATGGAGTTTAGCCAGCATGTCATGCAGCCAACTCACAACAGAGGACGCACCCTGGACCTGGTCATCACATATGGCCTGTCCACCTGTGTGTCCTCTGTTGTTGACTTGTCTGTCTCTGACCAGTACTGTGTGTTTTTCAAAATCACCAGTTTTATCCAATTAAAGACCTTTGTGAGAACTGTCAGGAAGCATCATCTAACCCCTGAAGTGGCTGCAGGTTTTCTTGAAGTTTTTAAAAAGTTCCCTCCTGTACCTTTACCTGCCCCCTGTGATTTTATTGTAAATTATTTTAACAGTAGGCTTCAATCTGCTCTCGACCTGCTGGTGTAACAGAGTTAAAAATGCACTTTATTAATTATTATTTCCAATTTGTATTTCTAAGTTATATTTTATAATTTTATGATTATTTTGAGTGTTTGTGAATTTTATCTCAATTAGTTATTTCCGTTTATCATTATTTTATTTATTTTTCCTGTGGAAATTCTTCCTCCCTGCACACTGCCTTGTCTGTGCTTCCTGGGCTTCCGTAGCTCCCTCGCCCTTTTCCCTCAGTCCCGGTTTGTGTTGCTGAGGGTAAGTTGTGTGGGAAAATGAAGCAGTATTAATGTATTATTTTCTATGGAGATTTAGTTATTTATGTTAAAAACGTCGGTGTATATTGTTCTTTGTCACATATTTTATGTACTCAAGCAGTTTTGTGTTGTTTTGACCGCTAATATAATTTTAATGTACGTGTTTAGTTTCACGTTTTTACCGCGATTTATTTAACACGTAGCTGTGTAGCTTATAGACTGTTAGCCTGCTCTTCATGTGTTAACACAGCATGTTACGTGTTTAGGAGCAGAGGTGCAGAGGAAGAAACAGAGGGATAAAAAAAATGTGTTTTCATGTCCTTCTGCAGGTATGTCTTTTTCTTTATTAAGTTGGGAAAAATATTTTCTGTAAAGCTACTCCACACCACGTTTCATGTTCTTTTCGCCACTAGGCGGCATTGTGTTTTTCTATTATCATAAAGACCTTTTCCCTCAGTCCCGGTTTGTGTTGCTGAGGGAGCAGAGGTGCAGAGGAAGAAACAGAGGGATAAAAAAAATGTGTTTTCATGTCCTTCTGCAGAAATAAATGAAGAGAAAACTGTACTTTGAGTCCTCCTTCATGCCCCAACCACACATCGGTTACACTGGTGCCGTGACCCGGATCTTCAGATCAGCTTGATGCTCATCGCTGTGGATGCTGTGCTGATGTCCTGATCTAAGGTTTCAATATTTCTGTGTGGTCAGGTTTATGAGAGACTGTAGTTAAGGACAGGCTGATAAGATTTTTTTTTTTTTTTTTGACTTTTTTTTTCACCCTCAGTGAAATGATGACTTTTAGTTGCTGATAAATATATGTATTTATATATTATTCTTGTAGTCTACTCCCAGTTAACCTGTTTTTTTTTTCTCATATGCTCCATTTTGTTTCTGTGACAAAAAAAAACAAACAAACAAAAAAAAAAACACAACGCAAGTACATTTAATGGTCCACAGCAGTTGTTATAGCAATGGAAGGGTTTAATAGTCCTGCTTTACCTAAAGGTAGGGGTGTTTGGTTCAGTGATGTTGCTGACAGTAGGGCTGTGGGACATTCAAAGTTAACACATGATGGTTGTACAGAATCAGGGTTGGGTCTGAGCCCAGGTTATGCTCAGGTTGGTGGGATGATGAGGGAGGGTCCCCTTAATTCCACACCCCGCACTGATGCTGATGATATTCGCCACCTCACAGATATGGTGGGGCAGTTAGGTGTTCAAATAGGCGAATCCATTGTTGCTAAGCTAATGTCAGCTGGTGTTGTTAATATGAATAGTGAACACCGGACTACCTCAGCCACCCAGAACACCCAATGTGACTTTAACAGACACGACCTCCCACACGTGACAGTCCATGTTAAACCTGATAAAGTTCTCCAGACGTTCAGAGGTGACAACACAGACAAATACTCTGTCCAGGACTGGATTGACATGACAAAAACTCACCTCAGAAAACTAAATATTCCTGTGAGTGAACAAGCAGAAGAAATCATGAGCCACTTAATGGGCAAGGCCAGAGATGTTGTGAAGATTGCCTTGCGTAGTGATCCTGCACTTACTGTTACGCAGAGACCTGAACTGATATTCAATGTTCTTCTCCACTATTTCAGTGAGGCGCCCTCGTGTCTCCCTCTTGCTGACTTTTATGCCACTCTGCCCAACCACAGGGAAAACCCAGTTGACTACTGGATAAGACTGAACAAAGCAGCAGACCGAGCTCTTTAGGGCCTGCGCAGACGAGGAAAGCAGATGGAGGACATGAATGATGAAGTGGCTCTCATGTTCGTGAAACACTGTCCTGACCAGGAGCTATCCTGCACCTTAAAATGTAAGCCAATTAGTGAGTGGACCTCGCGTGATGTCCAGCTGAGAATCGATGACTATCAGAGAGAGTTGGGGTCTAGTGGCAGAACCACTGGTGCTACACAGCTGAAAAGTCACACCACCACCATCACCCCTGAGCAGTCCAGCCCAACATCATCGACCTTGGGAGTTAAACAGCAGTGTCATACGCCGAGTCCCTCACCCTCCCCTCCCCAGGGCCAAAGTCATGTGTGTCACCTTCCCTACCACTCTCCAGCGCCTGTCTCAGTTCAGGGTGGTCCCCAAAATGCTGAGGGCCGAGCTTCTGTACCAGTTGTGGCGCAAAATCTCCAACAGTCAGAAGAAAGGCTTCTCACTCGTATGGTTGACATGTTTCAAGAGATGATGGAGAAAATGCAGCAGCGCAAGACATCTCATCCAATGCGAGGTGGAAGGTTCCAGCATGCCCCTCGTGAGAGACGTACCAGAGGAGAAGCTTGTAGAGTCTGTAATGACACAGACCACACCACTATTTCACACTGCATGTCTGAGAGACTTTGTTTTGGCTGCTTCTCACCCGGCCACATCAGACCAAACTGCCCTGGAAATACCTCCTCCCAATCCCAGTCTGAGGGAAACTAGCCGACCTGTGTTCGGAGGGAGGAAATACAGGTCGCACCACAAACTCCCAAACTGATGATATGTCTGATGCTGAGACTGTTTATACATCTGTGAGAGATTCATGTAATGACTCTGAAGTTGTCGTTTATCAGAATGTTCACAGAGTTGGTGGCAGTGATAGTCTTTTCTACACAACTGTGAACATGGGTGGGACAGTGAAAATTGGTGGGATGTTGGACAGTGGTTCAATGGCCTGCAGTATCAGTGAGACGGCTGAAGTGAAGTTGAGAGAGACTGGAGTGATAACAGACCGAGAACTGAATGATGTGAATGTGGTCCTTGTTGGATGTGGCGGACTTCGTGTTAGGCCAAAGTGTGCTTTTGATGTGGAGATGGAAGTGTATGGTTGTAAAATGTTAGTTCCCACTCCTGTTGTTCCAGGACAGCATGACGAGTTGATACTAGGGACCAATGTCATTAAACACGTTACACATCAGTCCAAGTTATGCGAGTCCTATTGGAAGACTGTGTCCGGCCCCTGTCCAACTGGAGACCCAGAAACCGAACATCTCCTGTCCATGCTGTCTGGTCTGAATCCCTGGAAAGGCAAAGATGTTCCTGACAGGGTCGGTACAGTAAGATGTAACTCAGCTACCTGTCTCGAGCCTGGCCGTGAATATCTCATCTGGGGAAAACTGCCTAAAAACACTGCCCTTTCCCCAGGCAGCACTATCATGACAGAGCCAACGTCATCCTATTCAGCTCCCAGAGGTGTTTTGGTCGCAAAAATTGTAACTTCATTGTGGGGAGAAAAATGGGTCCCATTAAAGCTCATTAACACATCTAACAAGCCCGTGTTATTAAGGCACAATGCAAAGCTGGCTGATATTTACCCCGTCGTAGCACTTGAAGACATGGATGTTGCTGAGTGCTCAGAGGTTCCCCTTGCTAGCTGTACTCAATCAGCTGTGCCGCCTGCTACAGACTCAAATTATGCCAAAGACAAGCTCAGGTCAGATGGGCTCAGTGGTGTTGATATGGAGTCGTGTGAGGTGTCAGACGACTGCAGGAAGAGAATGTCTGACATAATTTTGTGAAATGAGGATGTTTTTTCACACCACCATCTTGACTGTGGGGAGGCAAGGGGCTTTGTACACTGCATACACCTGTCAGACAGCAGACCATTCAGGCTCCCATACAGGCGAGTGCCCCCTAGCCAGTACCAGAAGCTGCGCCAAGTACTGAGTGAGATGGAGGAAAAAGATATAATCAGGAAATCAACCAGTGAGTATGCTTCACCATTGGTGCTTGTGTGGAAAAAAAATTGAGATCTCCGTATCTGTACAGACTTTCGCTGGTTGAACAAGAGAACCCTGAAGGACGCTCATCCCCTCCCGCACCAGGGCGATTGTTTGGCAGCACTGGGAGGAAACTGTCTTTTCAGCACAATGGATTTGACCTCCGGGTTCTACAATATGCCACTCCATGAGGACGACAGGAAATACTCAGCATTCACCACTCCCATGGGTTTGTATGAGTACAACCGTCTGCCGCAGGGCCTCTGCAACAGCCCGGGGAGCTTTATGCGAATGATAACTAGCATTTTTGGAGACCAAAACTATCTGAGTCTACTGTGCTACTTGGATGATCTGTTGGTGTTTGCTCCTGACGAAGAGATTGCCTTGCAGCGGCTGGAGATGGTGTTCGGGAGGCTGCGTGTTCACAACCTGAAGCTGGCTCCCAAAAAGTGTTTCTTTCTCAGGAGGTCTGTCAGGTTTCTTGGTCACATAATAGATGGGAATGGAGTTTCAACAGACCCCAGTAAGGTTGAGAACATTGCAAACATGGCAACCACTGACCTTATGGAGCCCGATGGTGTGACCCCATCTCAGAAGAGGATAAGGTACTTTTTGGGGATGGTAAATTACTATCAGCACTTCGTGCCCAGGTACTCCGCCATCGCCAAGCCCCTCTTTGATCTGCTGAAGGGTGGGAAAAGAAAAGGCAAACACCATAAGACCAAACTGTCAGGAAGGAAGTTGTGTGCTTCTGACTGGATGGCAGAGCAGGAACGGTCTTTTGAACACCTGAAGTCCTCGCTGATTCACAGTGCTGTCCTGGCCCATCCAGATTTCACTCGTCCGTTCATGCTGTCAACAGATGCATCCCTGGATGGGATAGGTGCTATTCTGTCCCAGGTTCAGGAGGGTGAAACGCGAGCCAGGCCCATTGCTTTCGCCAGCAAGTCATTGTCTCAGTCCCAGAAGAACTACCCGGCTCACAGGTTAGAGTTTCTGGCCCTGAAATGGGCAGTCTGCGACAAGTTCAGCCACTGGCTGAAAGGCCACAAATTCACAGTCTGAACTGACAACAACCCTTTGACTCACATCCTGACAAAGCCAAAGCTAGACTGTTGTGAGCAACGCTGGGTGGCCAAGTTAGCGAACTACGACTTCCATATCAAGTATATCCCAGGTCGGCAGAACATTGTGGCTGATGCTTTGAGTCGTGTGCCGTTTGTCAAGGAGAATGTTGGCCATAGGATGCTCGCTGAACCCTACGTGGGTCTTCTCACCGAGGTCAAGGATATGTCAAACTCTTCTGTCCAAAATGCCTTTCGGTCATCCAGTGGTCACAGGAAACCCTTCCCAGTCAGCGTACCTGCCCCGTCCATGTGCAGTCCGCTACAAATGCACATTCAGTCTGTTGCAACAGAGGACGTGTCTGCTGTGCTACAGTCGCACATTGAGTGGGATGCTGGTCCGAGAGCCCGCGCTGTTGAAGTGTTGCAGTATCTGCCTCAGTTAGTTCCACCTGGACAGGACACCTTACCTGCCTACACCGAAAAGGACCTCCGCGACAAACAGTTGGACGACAGAACTCTCTCTCGCGTCGTGTACTACGTTGAGAGACGTCGGAGACCCTCTAGGAGAGAAAGGTTTAAGGAGTCTGTTTCTGTCACAAAATACTTGAAGCACTGGGATAGGCTGACTGTGAGCAATGGTGTGCTATACAAAATTTCAAGGGATCTGAAGACCAAGGCAAAGCGCTTCCAATATATTGTGCCTGACTCACTCAAGACTGAGGTTCTGCATGGAGTGCATGATGACGCGGGACATCAAGCTCAGTTCAGGAGCCTCAGCTTAACAAGACAGAGGTTTTTCTGGCTGAACCTCGACAGAGACGTGAGGGACTATGTTCGCCATTGTCAGCGATGCATCGTCAGTAAGACCATCGAGCCGGAAGGTAGGGCTCCCTTGGAGACCATAACATCATCCAGGCCACTGGAGCTGGTGTGCATTGATTTTTGGTCGGCGGAGGACTGCAGGAACAAGTCTGTCGATGTTTTGGTGATAACGGACCATTTTACAAGAATGGCTCAGGCATTTCCGTGTAAAGACCAAACAGCTAAGCAGGTGGCAAGGGTTCTCTGGGACCGGTATTTCTGTGTTTTTGGCTTTCCTGAAAGGATTCAGAGCGACCAAGGGGCTAACTTTGAGAGTCAGCTGATAAGTGAGCTCCTCAGGGTGTCAGGCGTGAGGAAATCGCACACAACCCCTTACCATCCGATGGGAAACGGAAGTGTGGAGCGATTCAATCGAACCTTGGGTGGAATGATCCGTGCGTTGCACCCTGAAGAGAAAGCTGACTGGCCACGGCGCTTACAGACGCTAACCTTTGTGTATAACTGGGCAGCCCATGAGACGACAGGCTACCCCCCCTTTTACCTCATGTTTGGCCGAGTCCCCCGCCTACCTGTTGACGTCCTTTTCCGTACTGTCCTTCATGACTCTGCTGTGACGAGCTATGATAAGTATGCGGCATGTCTTGCTAGTGACTTGAAAGAGGCGATGGTGATTGCTCAGGAGCATGCCACA
Source organism: Apricaphanius iberus (assembly GCA_028564705.1). Taxonomy (NCBI): domain Eukaryota; kingdom Metazoa; phylum Chordata; class Actinopteri; order Cyprinodontiformes; family Aphaniidae; genus Apricaphanius; species Apricaphanius iberus. The sequence goes on from JAPXFQ010003004.1 coordinate 211,131, forward strand.
AAAGAACAAAAGAGACATGCTCAGCTGTACAACAGGAAAGTGAAGGGATCAAACATTAACATCGGTGACAGAGTGCTCCTGGCCAACAGGAAGGAAAGGGGTAAGAAGAAACTTGCTGACAGGTGGGAATCAACCATCTACACTGTGATGGACATAAACGCAGAGACGCACACTTACAGGATCCGTGACACAGTCACTGGACAGGAGAAGGTGGTCCACAGAAACCTGCTAATGCTTGCCAATTTTCTTCCTGTGGAGGACACAAGTGAAATGTCTGACCCTGCTTCATCCATGTCTGCTACAGCTTCCTCAGCCTCAGGAATTGATGGTCTCGGAGAGGACGAAGAGACTTTCTTTGAGCAAGGGACAGAGACTCTTTGTGGAGATTGTGAGAGCCTTGATGCTGGAAGTGACAGAAATTCAACTGTGGAGGAGGGACAGTCCCCTTCGACTGATACGGAACCTGTGGACTCGGAGAGGCGAACCATAGACTGGGTCACACAGCTCTCTGCACCAGATCTGTCTGGAACTTGTGACTCTGCCCCTGTGACTGCTGTGGACGTCCCGGCAAATGTGCGACAGCCAACCCCTGATCTCAGTACCATGACACTGACTGACAATATCTCAGACGTCCTGCACACTGTTGACCAGACCCCAACAATGCACTGCGACTGTTCTAATGCACAGCCACAAGTCAGGTCAAGATTTGGTCGCTTAACCGGACCCGTGAACAGGCTCATACAAACTATGTCCAGGCAGGATGTTGTGCAGGAAGTTCAGCGTTAAGGCTGTTTGCAAATCTGTGTTCCAGGCTTTTGCTGACTAAAACCTTAATCCTTAGTTATAACCTTAGTCTGTGCCCCTTTTGGGTTTGGAATTATTTTTTTTTGATATATTGATGTAAAGTTCTGCTGTTCTCATTTTATACTGTCATGAGTCTGTACTGCATTATGTTTTGGGGCCCTGTGGGGTGTACAAGGCACCCTGTTACCAGTTGCTGGATTGAGGGATAAGCGCTGCTCTCATTCCACTTCATCCTTATGGGATACATTTGGTGTTGGTTTTCTTGTGAATGGCCCTTGGTAATTTGTGAACGTATAGTGTTCTCTATGGTGTAGACTGCAGTGAGTGCTCATATTCGATAAAATTCAGTGGGGGTGGATGTAACAGAGTTAAAAATGCACTTTATTAATTATTATTTCCAATTTGTATTTCTAAGTTATATTTTATAATTTTATGATTATTTTGAGTGTTTGTGAATTTTATCTCAATAGTTATTTTCCGTTTATCATTATTGTTATTTATTTTCTGTGGAAATTCCTTCCACCCTGCACAATGCCTTGTCTGTGCTTCCTGGGCTTCCCATAGCACTCATCGCGCCTTTTCCCCGCAGGTCCCGGTTTGTGTTGCTGAGGGTAAGTTGTGTGGGAAAATGAAGCAGTATTAATGTATTATTTTCTATGGAGATTTAGTTATTTATGTTAAAAACTTCGGTGTATATTGTTCTTTGTCACATATTTTATGTACTCAAGCAGTTTTCTGTTGTTTTGACCGCTAATATAATTTTAATGTACGTTTTTAGTTTCACGTTTTTACCGCGATTTATTTAGCACATAGCTGTGTAGCTTATAGAGTGTTAGCCTGCTCTTCATGTGTTAACACAGCATGTTACGTGTTTAGGAGCAGAGGTGCAGAGGAAGAAACAGAGGGATAAAAAAAATGTGTTTTCATGTCCTTCTGCAGGTATGTCTTTTTCTTTATTAAGTTGGGAAAAATATTTTCTGTAAAGCTACTCCACCCCACGTTTCAGAATCAGAATCAGAATCAGAATCAGAATCAGCTTTAATGGCCAAGTATGACACATACAAGGAATTTGACTCCGGCAACTTTTCTCTCCAGTACAGAACTTAAATAAGTGAAATGAAAAAAACGGAAAAAATAAAAATAAAAAATAAAGGATAATATATACACCAAACCAGGGTTATTGTACAGTAAGTATATACAGTAAGTATATACAGCAGTGCAGAGTTTTAGTTTATTGATCATGTGAATGGACTCACACTCTGTGACTATTCAGAGTTCGTCAGAGCGACAGCCTGGGGGAAGAAACTGTTCTTGTGTCGGGTGGTTTTGGCGTACAGCGCTCTGTAACGCCGGCCTGAGGGGAGGAGCCTAAACAGATTGTGGCCAGGGTGTGAGGGGTCAGTGGTGATTTTTCTGGCCCGCTTCCTGACCCTGGCCCGGAAAAGGTCCTCAATGGAGGGAAGATCAGTACCTATGATCCTCTCTGAGGACCTGACTGTTCTCTGCAGTCTGTCCCTGTCTTGCCTGGTGGCGGATCCGAACCAGACAGAGATGGATGAGGTCAGGACAGACTGGACTATTGCTGTGTAGAATATGGTCAGCAGTTCCTGAGGCAGGTTGAACTTTCTGAGCTGACGCAGAAAGTACAGCCTTTGCTGGGCCTTCTTCCTTATAGAGTCAATGTGGGAGGTCCACTTCAGGTCCCGTGTGATGGTGGATCCTAGGAACCTGAAAGACTCTACTGTGGGGACTGGCCTGTTGGTGATTATGAGAGGAGATGTTGCAGGGGGTCTCTTCCTGAAGTCGACTGTCATCTCCACAGTTTTGAGCGGGTTTAGCTCCAGGTGGTTCTGACTGCACCAGAGGACCAGCTGTTCCACCTCCCTTCTGTATGCAGACTCGTCGCCGTCACGGATGAGTCCAATGACGGTGGTGTCATCTGCAAACTTCAGGAGTTTCACAGAAGGGTCTCTTGACGTGCAATCAGTGGTGTAAAGGGAGAAAAGCAGTGGGGAGAGAACACATCCCTGGGGGGCGCCGATGCTGAGGGACCGGGTGCTGGATATGAAGTTACCCAGTTTCACCTGCTGCCTCCTGTCAGTCAGGAAACTGGTAATCCACTGACAGGTGGAGGGAGGCACGGTGAGCTGGGACAGTTTTTGGTGGAGGAGCTCTGGGACGATGGTGTTAAATGCAGAGCTGAAGTCCACAAACAGGACCCGAGCGTAGGTACCTGCAGAGTCTAGGTGTTGCAGGATGTAGTGGAGAGCCATGTTGACTGCATCATCCACTGACCTGTTTGCTCTATAGGCGAACTGCAGGGGGTCTAGCAGGGGATCCGTGATTTCCTTCAGGTGGGACAGCACCAGTCGCTCAAAGGATGTTCATGTTCTTTTCGCCACTAGGCGGCATTGTGTTTTTCTATTATCATAAAGAGCTTTTCCCTCAGTCCCGGTTTGTGTTGCTGAGGGAGCAGAGGTGCAGAGGAAGAAACAGAGGGATAAAAAAAATGTGTTTTCATGTCCTTCTGCAGAAATAAATGAAGAGAAAACTTTACTTTGAGTCCTCCTTCATGCCCCAACCACACATCGGTTACACTGGCTCCACTTAAAGTTGTAAATATACATTCAAAACATATAAATCAAATCAAATCAAACTTTATTTATAAAGCGCTTTTCAAACAAAGAAAGTTACTCAAAGTGCTTTACAGATTTAAAATAACCCCACAACCCCCCCCTTCAAAAATTAAATCATCAATGCAAATACAACCCCCTCCCAACCCAACCCATCAGCCATACTCACTCTCACACACACTTAGAAGCTACAAAAAGCGGGCTGAGTACAGATGAGCCAGGAAATGCCATCATGGGAGCCATCTGTATCAGCAGCAGCAGATCAACAGCAGCAGCCAAGGCTCCGACCCAGGGCGCCCAGAGGAGGGAGGGCTGGTACCCCCACCTCCACCCAAGCGCTACCCGGGGGGCACCCAGGCAGCCACAGCCGACCACCGCCCCCGATGCAGGGGGCCCCCCCAGAGAGGAAACACTGGCAAGAAAGATTAAAATACATTAAAATATAAAGTTAATAAAATATAAAGTATATAAAGTATAAAACAATAAGTGTAAAACAAATAATCAAAATGCAAAGCAGATTAATAAATAAACAGTTAAAAGCAAAAACAAAAATTAAATCAGGTAAAACATGTTGAGCGATTAAAAATATATTAATAAATAATAATTAGTTAAAGGCTAAGCTAAAAAGGTGAGTCTTGAGTCTGCTCTTAAAAACATTAACGTTCTCTGCGGCCCTGAGATCCTCTGGTAGCCTGTTCCAGAGGTGAGGGCCATAATATTGGAAAGACGCCTCACCATGAGTCTGTGTCCTGACTTTGGGGATGACAAGGAGACGGCTGCCAGAGGAGCGCAGAGACCGCGAGGGTTCATAAGGTAAAAGCATTTCTGACAGATACGAAGGCCCAAGACCATTAAGACACTTAAAAACCATTAAAAGACCCTTTAAATCGATCCTAAATAATACGGGGAGCCAATAGTATAGTACCGGGTATAGTACCATGGAGAAACAAAGATCTTAAAAATTGAAGAGGAGCTGCAGGGCGGCAGAAAAGAAATGGAGATAAAACAAAATCACAATAAATCAACAGCTATACATAGAACATCTCAAATTATACAATAACGCTTTAAGACATTCGAGAAATGGATACTTTTCCAGAATTATCTCAGAACATAAAAATAACCCCAAATTATGTTTTCCACCATTAACAATAGGGGTGTGAGGAAAAATCGATTCATGTCTGAGTCTCGATTCCTATTTAACAAGATTCGATTCTCAAAGATAATCGATTCTCAAAAAATATGTTTTCTGAACCTTTTCACATTTTCGCTTCGCGTAGTGTTTGTCATGCAACGGCCACCATCGCATTGAAAGGTCTGATGCGCCGTTGGCTAGCTAGCGCTATCCTAAAGTAGCATTCAGACCGCATCCGTTGGATACGTCGAGCAACGCATCCAACGGATGAAGTTTGACGTATGTACTTTTTGGCTTCTATAGCCTGCTTCAGAGGAAAAAATAACGCATGGGCGGGGCTTCCTCGGTTGCCGTACGTTCTGCACTATGGTGGATCGTAACGAGAGAGTGGCTTGGCTTTATTAGCTAGATAAAGCTAGACAATGTTGACATCGGGTGCATCAGCGCCCATTATTCAGATGCGTTCTGAGTTCGGGGAGTTTAACCATTTGCTCCAGGAGCTGCTTAAGGATGAGGTTCTCTTTCAGTGCTACTTCCGTCTGTCCCGCGCCTAATTTTACGACCTCCTGGGCCGCATCGGAGCTTAAATCTCCTACCAGGGCACCAACTACAGGTTTTCTGTTCCTCTTTAGGAGCGCCTGTCCATCTGTCTTCGGTAAGTTTTATTTATGATTTTTTAAATCTGCGTTTGTTGAAAATTTTTTCACGGGGCCGCGCTTCATTCAAGATACGGCGTATAGTGACATAACTACAGTGAGACGCTCTCATTGGTCAGCATCAGCTGCGGCAAGATTACATTTAAAGTCTATGGTGGAGTACGTCAGAGGTCCGTCAAGGGCTCTGCGTTGCGTTAACTGCGTTGGATCCGTCAAAAGTTCAGCTTGCTGAACTTCTGTGACGCATGCGTTGGTACGTTGCCGTATGAAATGCAAGCGTCGTTGAAGGAGCCACCGTACTCAACGCAACGCAGAACCCTTAACGGACCTCTGACGTACTCCACCATAGACTTTACATGTAATCTTGCCGCAGCTGACGCTGACGTATGGGGTGGTGTGAATGCAGCATAACCCTAACCCTAGCGCTAGCTGCTAGCGCTAACTAGCTGTAGCCGCTAGGCTAAAGCTTCAGCATGAAAGACAATCCAGCGCGCCCCATCATTGCTGAAGGTAAATGTTTGGGCCGTCTAAAAGGTCTTCTCCATGCTAATGACACCCTTGGCTAAAGTTTTTATGTTTGTTTTTTTTTATCTGCAAGTATATAAGAGCGATCTTTCTTTATAAGCTACACATAAACATCCAGCCGTGCTGCACATCTGTGGCGCTTTCAAGTATGTCCGAAATATATGCTGAGTTCAATAAAGACTTTAAAAAATAAACTAACTAACAAAAACAATGAAAATAATAACATACGCCATACATTTCTGTTTAATGATGGTTGATAAGGAACATTTGGTGCATACTAAATATTTTCAATGTATTTTCTACTACGTACCAATGAACAAACAAAATACATAATATAATTTGTTTTTCTTCTTAAAATATATCAGCATTTTTTTTCCCAAGACTAGAAATTATGTTTAAAAGGTCTTGGATGTCCAGTTGCAACTTTATGTCTTGTTACTTCTGAACCAGTTCCCTTCTCTCAACATAGATTGTAAAATCCATTTTGTGTTGATGCCCTATTACATTCATGGCTCACTTCATCACAGACACTTCGCAGATCAAGTTGTGTGTATTACAAACACAAATGATGAATGAAAGAGAATTGATTAAGAAAAAAAAAAGATTTGAATCGAGAATACCGCTTCTGAATCGAGACTCGTTTCTGAATCGAATCGTCACCCCAACAATCGGAATCGAATTAAATCGTGAGATGTTGTAAGATTCCCATCCCTAATTGACAATATTCTAAATCATGCATGAGGCCCCTGCTGAAGAAGAGCAATTTAGATTTTATTGATTTAAACAACTACCGACTGGTATCTAACTTACCATTTTTAAGCAAAGCTTTAGAAAAACTTGTTTTTAATTCGACTTAATGATTTTATTAACGCTCATAATGTCCTAGAGAAATTTCATTCCTGTTTTAGGATGAACCACAGCACAGTGGTTAAAAGATTTTACATTAAACTATGATGCTAAGAAGGTGACAGTGTAAGTGCTTCTAGATCTAAGCGCTGCCTTTGATACAGTAGACCACACTGTTCTTTTAACTCGTTTAAAACAGATCGGCATCTCTGGTGCTGTTTATAGATGGTTCCTTTCCTACCTCACAGACAGGACTTTTATGGTAAGTTTAGATACCTGTTCCTCTAAGATCCATAAGATCACATGTGGTGTGTCCCAGGGTTCAGTTTAAGGCCCAGTGCTTTTTATATATGTATCTGCTCCCTCTTGGCAGTGTAATCAGAAGACATTGCGTTAAGTTTCACAGGTATGCTGGTGATACACAGTTATATATATCGGTGTCTCCTGATGACAAATGAACAATGGATTCACTTTTTAACTGCATTTTCATCAAATCCTGGATGGCAGAAAACGTTCTCCAGCTCAACCAGGACTAAACTGAAGTTTTAGTTATCAGTCCTGAAGCTCAGAGACAGAAACCTTTACCAAAACTACAATCATTGTATTTTAATCCATCTTTAAAAGTGAAGAACCTGGGTGTGATTTTTGACTCTGAGCTGTTTTTGATTCCACACAAAAATATTACTAATATAGGTTTTTATCACCTAAAGAACATCGCCAGAGTCCGCCCCATTCTCTCTCGTGCCAATACAGAGACACTAATGCAGCTTTTATCACCAGTAGACTTGATTACTGTAACCCCCGGCTTTCTGGTCTTCTGAAAAAGAGGGGCCTATAGTTGTGGTGATGATTTTATTTTGGGTTTGGGAAGGGTGGGGTTTGGTTCATTGTAATCTGTAAAGGACTTTGAGAAGCTTTATAGTTGGAAAAGCGCTTTATAAATAAAGTTTGATGAATTGATTAAGGTGTATACATGCATTTCAAAAGTCTGATTTTAGTCAGACTAGGGCAATAATTCACCTTTTTCTAGCTGCATGTAAACACACTGATTGTCCTTATAAAAAAGTTTACTGGTATCATATTCTCCACTTCAGGGAATAAATTCTTGTCATCTGTGATAAAAACCAACAAATTAGACCCACAGACTGACTGACTTCAAACCTGGTGTCCCAGGGAATTTTTTTCCATAGTTATGCAATCAGAAATCTCCACATGTTTTGTTGAAATTTTCCAAATGATTTGCACTGCTCACGTGTCTGATTTGATCTAAACTGCTGAGCCTTAAGTGTTTTAGAAGCATAGAGGGTAGAAAAATTTACCTGCCGTGCAAATTTAGGAGAGGACAATACATCGTATCTGACACGTGTCTGATTCACGCTGCTTTATGCCCGATAGAAATGGACCCACTGAGTATAATTCCACCGTTGAGAAGGGGATGTTTGTTGAAGGAGAAAAAGAAGAAATTTTCTCCATGACAACACATGTGCTTCCAGCGAGTGGTGTGGACTTGCAGGCCATCCTGTTGATGAGTTTCTTTCTTTTTGTCTGTCCTGCCTCTGAGCTCTGGGAGCCACATCGTCCCTACTTCTCTTGTCCCCACCTGGGAAAGTCAACCCTAGCCAAGTGAGGCTAACCCTTTCTTAAAAACATAATATAGATTAGACAAATGTTTTATTCAACACTCACACGGGGTCATGTTTAGATACTTAAATATTTTAAATAAAATTATCAAGGTTGTCCATGCTTTCTACTGGTTAGGCTGGAAGAGAAGCATTGGCTATTTTTTGACTAAAGTCAGAAAACTAGCATAGAGGGAAGATGTCTTCTCCTGGTATCTTGCTCCCCCATGTGTCTTAGAGTAACACTGGACGGCAGTAATTCCTAACCCTTCAGAAATTGATGGTCTGGTTCAAAGTATTACTTCCTCACTGCGTTTGGCACTAGACAGTGTAGCCCCCTTAAAAAAGAAGGTAATCAGCCATAGGAGGTTGGCTCCCTGGTTTATTGCAGAGTTACGTACTTTAAAGCAGAATACTAGGAAACTGGAGAGAAAATGGTGCTCTACACACTTAAATGATCCCTTTCTAACCTGGAAAATTAATCTATTTTTATGGGATTAAGTGCCTTGCTCAGGGGCACAATGACATGTGACTGGAGGAAGCTGGAATTGAACCTACAACCCTCCAATTGCAAGACAACTACTCCGCCTACTGAGCCACAGTCTCCCACAAACAATCCTGGGTTTATTTTTAGTACTTTTGTTGTTGGTTTTAATTACATGCAAAACATAGATATAGATATATAGCTATAATGAAGACTCAGGACAACACAGCCTCTGTTCTAGAAAGTAGCTTCAGCCGGGTTTTATTGGATCTTTGGTTCTCAATACAATGCTACATAGGTCATTGACCTCGATATCTAACATTCTGTATCCATTGTCTGTTAACAATTGACATACCTTATCTCTGAGCAGAAAGCATCCTATCGTCCACGCTGAGATCCCAGCCAGACCAACTAAAACCCCCTGGCTCCTCTAACAGGAGCTCTATCTTTTATACTTACTCATTGCGTCACTTACGGGAAACATCTGGTGTTCTTGGCCAGCGCAACCGTTTGGCTTGATATTAGTTTATCTTGAAGGCGCCTAATTGTCTGGTTCTGAAGAGGCCAGAAAAGGCTGGGAACAAAACATTTCCTAGAATCGCTTAATGACAAGTCTTTCGTGGAAGTACCACGTACATCTTCTCCGCTTCTCAGAATTGATGCACGTGTTGATTACACGTGCCACGCAGGCCCAAATTTTGGCTTCTACACTTTCAGAAGGTGCAGGTTGGACTCAGACAGAGAGACATGCTGCAATTGGTTGTTTCCCATTATTTAATAAAGAACAAATAATGATCCACAGAAGCACAAACGAGGAACCACACAAGGATAGAACTGAAGAGGAACTGGCAAAGGGAGTGAGGTATGAAGGGGTTTATAAAGGGCAGGATAACACAGGGAAGACTAATTAGACAATGGGTGACATGTGACTTCAATTAAACAAACAAGGACACAGAATGACTGACAGATGGGGAGAAACAAAACAGTTGCCAGACTTACACAGAGTCATAGCTCTGTTGAGCCAACTATTCCCCCTTCTCTCAGGACTGATGACTTTATGGGCTTCTTCATAAATAAAATAAATTCTATTAAAAATAAAATCATTGGCATTCTCCCAAACATGACTAATTCTCTTTCAGTAAATGATGCAGTATCAAAGAGAACTTTAGACCATGTTTATGTCTGTACCGTTTTGATTCTGTTGAACTGTCTGAATTATCACAAATATTAGCTTAATCTAAACCCTCAACCTGTATGTTAGACCCAATCCCAAACAAATTATTTAAGGAAGTGTTCCCTCTGGTTAAGCCTGTGAATATTCTCATTCATAAAACCATCAAATTTTTTAAAAAAAGCATTTGACATATGTGTGTCTTTGTGTAATAAATAAATCTGATATATAGTTTCGCTTTTTGAATGGAAATACTGAAATAGATAAACTGTTTCATGATATTGTAATTTTATGATTAGCACCTCTAAGTGGTCAGGGTGAGCTGACATGGTAGATTATTTGAAAAACTTCACCCAAACTCACGCAGATCTAGCTGATGTCAATAATGGGTTTGGTGCATTGTTGTTTTAGAATTGCAAGACTGAAGAAAATGTGTATTTTAACTGCTGGATGCACCCAGTGTTTAGTCTGGCTATTTAAGTGTTTCAGCATACAACATCAGTGTCTCCAGATAACTTCCAGATTGATTTAATGTGAATATGTGGATCATTCATGCTTTTATTTTCTGTAGACCTGCTGTTGTTGGAGTGGGATGAGTAAAAGCACTGGGTTATAACCACCTAGCAGTAAGCTTTTTACAACATCTAATACACACGCCTGCCTACATCTAAGGTTGGACACTTACGAAATTATTGCATTAATGCAGGTAGTGAATCTGTAAGTCTGCTTTTATCAATAACTGCACTTCTATAGACATGGTGATTGAACTGTAACGCAAACAATAAAACAACATAAAAACTAAAGCATTACAAAGTTTAAATGATGAGTGAATAGTTAAAGGTTTAATATGGAAAATCTTTTCAAAAATCTATCTCTTTGAAAAGGATTACTTCAACGTGGAGTTTATAGGCGTGCAGAATTAAAGTGCACCCTTTCCTTTAAATGTTATATTTACCCTAAAATCATTAAAAAAGATAACTTTTTCTGACCACCGCACTGTGTTTATATTTACGTATTCCAGCCAACAGCGGCGTACCTTTCCGGGTTGACAAATACTATTGTAAACAACTGCCTGGAGCAACGAGGCACTTACTGTAGAAAATTGAGCTCTCTTTACGTTTGGCTGCTTTGTCTGAGCCCCGTAGATTTAATTATCTTTCTCAGAACAGGAGTGACCTTATAATATCTAAAACCAAGTTAGTTTAGGTGAAGCCGACAACAGATGGACACAAATGAAAAACTTTCATGGAACAAAACGTACACGGAAATTGCAAAGTTTCTCATGGAGAAAGGTAAGAAAGCTTGCTAACGGCTACAGTTAGCTGTCGGTAAAACAGCTTTGCAATACTTGTGTATATGACGTTTTTCCTAGATATGAGAGCATCAACCTCCACACAGTAAGCGAAAGAAAAGGAAGAGGGTTCCTCCTGCACTCATCAGTATAGCAGACTGACTTTCACCGCTGCGGTGAGTGGCTATTATAAAGACTTTTCTAGCTAGCTTTCTGTATTGACATAGGTCTCTAACCATACACCTCAGTCAAATACAAACGCTGTGGAATTTGTCGTATGTTTATGTAAATTCTCAAGTATAAATTATTATTTTTATAGAGAACATCACCAAGAGGAGTGGAGGATACCACTCAGCAAACGAAATAAGATACAGAGAGGACAGGTACAAAAATGTACAGTATTGTTGCCTTTGACCCATATTTTGCTACAATTTTTCGTTTAGTATTTTAAACTTATTAGTACAAAATAGTCCTTACCCTGTAAAATGCATCACTGGACATGATGCTGGCTGGTTACGGCAACCAAACTGGCATCCAGATGGTTCAAAATTAAGTTTTGTTATTGCAACTACAACCTTAACAAACTACATGTCGGTTTGGTGCCAATTTTCCATATTCAACCTTTAAACCTTCAACAAGAATAAAAGCATATATTTTAAGCCAGGTCTTGGTGATTTTAGTTAAATGTTTTGGCATATTGACTTGTTGCAGGATCATGTTCTGCATTAGCTATAAAGTTTTCTACAGATTGTCTTATATTGTCATTAATCACAGCCCAATACATGGTAGAAAACATGTGAGCTGCCCAAGACTTGCTATAGCAAATCATCCCCAAACTCCAACAGTCCTCTAAGATTTATGGTTTTTATGAAGTTGTCTTTCCCGATTGCTGCATCTGGTTCAAGCAAATCAGTCCTTCTGTTTTTCTGCATTAGCAATTTGATCCAAAGATTTTCATTTTAGACTTAGCTGTGTAATGTACAAATGCCTTGTTCCTAGATAACTACATCATGATTTTAAATAATATAAAAGATCAAATATGGACAGAACAAGACCATCTGTTCTTAGTATTTTTTAAAGACACATTTCGTAGCTTTTAAACCTTAAAAAGATGTGTTTTTATAATGTTTTGTTGACAGAACACCATTTACGATATTCATTTTCGAAGCTGTCACTGCATGGGAGGGCTGCTGAAAACTGCACAATGCAACTTTTTAAAATCATATCTGTCCAACAGATTCCATTTTGTTCATGGTAATGATAAATCTTCTTCACACTCAAAGGTTACTTGTTGAGTACCACAGGGTTCTGTGCTTGGACCGATTCTCTTTACTATATATATGCTTCCAATTGGTAAAATAATTAGACAACATGGAATGAATTTCCCCAGTTATAGTGATATATTTTCTTCATGCTATAACTCTAGACGAGGAGTAGCAATATTAAGAAATAAAAATACTAATTTTAAAGTAACAGACACAGCTACAGACCCAGTGGGTAGATTTATAATATTAAAACTATTTATAAATAACCAAAAGTTATGTATAGTTAGTGTATATGCTCTAAATGTTGACGACCCCTCATTCATTCATAACTTTTTCTCAGTTTTGGCTAATTACATGGATTGCTCACTGGCGACTTCAACTTTGGATTGAATGAAGAAATAGACAGGCCCATAGATATAGTTTAACAGTACATGAGCAATTATGGTCTTTGCGATGCATGGCGATCTCTTCATCCCAATGACAAAAAATACCCTTTTTTCTCAAATGTCCACCCTTCTTATTCTAGATTGGACTATTTCTTAGTCACCAGCTCACTGTCGAATGACATTTCAGACACTGAGATACATCCTATAGTTATCAGGGATTATGCTCCAGTTTCTTTAAATCTAGTAATTAGAATAGCAACCCTTCAATAGAAAAATTGGAGATTTAATACATCATTACTTAAGGATAGAGAATTTATTAAATATATTGAAAAAGAATGGGCTTCATACTTGGAATTTAATGACCTCCCTCGTATGTCGCCATCTACCCTCTGGGAGGCAGGGATAGATGTGATTAGAGGTAAAATAATTTCATTCTCATCAAATAAAAAGAGAACAGAAAATAAATATATTCAAGATTTAAAAGAAACTATCAAATCATTAGAAGCTTCCCTGGATAAAGAGAGCTTAAGCAAAATACGCAAAGCAAAGTTAGAATTAAATTATTCATAAAAGGACGCAGTTCTTAATCCAAAGACTTCGAATACAAAACTTTGAACATAATAATTAATCAGGTAGCTTCTTAGCTAATCAGTTGAAAATACATAAAGAAAAAAGAACTATATCTGCAATCAAAGACCAAATTGGGAATATAATATATGATCCTGAAAGAATAAACAGTTTCAAAGAATTTTATGAGACTTTATACACACCGGAGATAAAACCAATAAAATAATGAAATTGAACAGTTTCTGGATAAAATAACTTCTCCTAAACTTTCAGAGTCAAGCAAAGGCCCTGGATTCACCGCTAACAGTGACTGAACTCCAAGAGGCCCTCCAATCCATGCCTAATAATAAAGCTCCAGGCCCAGATGGATTTCCAGGAGAGTTCTATAAAGAATTCTGGAATTTTCTGGCACCAACATTTTACAAAATTTTACAGGAAACAAAGGAAAATGGTCGATTACCACCAAACTTGAACTCTGCCACATCAATGTTCTATTAAAACCAGGGAAAGACCGTATGTCTCCTACCAATTATCGTCCCATTTCTGTGATCAATGTTGATCTTAAAATAATTTGCAAAGCTCTTGCAAGAAGAATAGATAAAATAACACCTCTTATAATCCATCCAGATCAAACAGGTTTTATAAATGGGAGGCTCTCGTCTACAAATTCAAGTAGATTAATAGATTTAATAGATTATTCCTACTGTAAAAACATCCAAACCAATATATTATCTTTAGATGCAGAAAAAGCATTTGATAGAGTTAATTGGAAATTGTTTTGCAACCTTACATAAATTGGGGTTCAGTAATTCTTTATAAACTGGTTGAAAATATTATTCCACTCCCCAACAGCATGTATTAGGACTAATAATCAAACATCATCAAGGTTTTTTCTTCAGAGAGGTAACAGGTAGGGATGTCCACTTTCTCCCTCCCTCTTTGCTATTTTTATTAAACCATTAGCAGCAGCAATCAGGCAAACTATTAAAATTAAAGGTATACAATGCAACAAAATAGAACATAAAATTAGTCTGTATGCAGATGATGTACTACTTTTTCTACAGCATTCACAAACTTCCTTCTCTCAGGTAATTGAGTTGATAAAATCTTATTCAAGAGATTCAGACTATTCCATAAATTGGTTAAAATCTACAGTCCTTCAAATCAACTGTTCTTTCCAGGGTCCCTTTGCTGTGCCACTCCGGTCAGGAAATATTGCATATTTAGGTATCCATATCTCACCAAGACTGGCAGACTTATCAAAGCTAAACTATGTCCCACTTTTAAAAAAGTGGGACATAGTTTAGCTACAATAAAAAAGATGGTTTTGCCTAGAATCAATTATTTATTCTCAATGATCCCAAGCAAACCATCACCTGCTTGGTTTAGATCTCTGGACTCTTCTGTTTCTAAATTTCTTTGGAAAGAAAAACCACCAAGTATCAGCTTTAAAACACTGCAGAAGTCCAAAGATAAAGGAGGTCTAGATCTACTAAACTTCCATCATTATTTCTTAGCCAACAGGCTCCAATACATATCAAGATGGTTAAAGCACAGTTCTTTCGATGAGTCCTGGATAGATGTTCAACAGACACTATGCAATAAGATAAAAGTTTCATATCTACAATTTATTAGCTCAAATATAAAACAAAATGAATGTTTTAAAAGTATTAGTATCAGCTCCTCTCTGACAGCTTGGTGGGAATTCTTAAAATGACAGAGACCTTACTAGTCCCATGCAGGCGTACACCCATCTGGAATAACCCGGACATCTTACAAAAAAATGCATGATCAACTTTCCAAGCTGGAGTTGTAAAGGAATTGAATACCTGGAGCACATATTTGATGGAAAAAACTTTATCCCATTTAATACACTGGTTACCCAACATGGGATTAACAAGAATAAATTCTTAGAATATCAACAAGTTATATTGATAATAAAAGATAAATTGAGGCTCACTAAGGTTAAATTACAAATGCCAGGAACATTTTTAGAATTTCTTAATCATACCCCCCCAAACTGCTAAAATATACAAAACATTAAATAGAATAGATGAATCTATAGCCCTTCTTATTTCAAAATGGGAGATGGACTTGTCCTTCTCATTTGACCAAAACATCTGGTCTCAGATTTTTTTAAGAACCTTTCAATTTCTTGAAAAATCCTAATCTACGATTAATACAATATAAAATCCTTCATAGAGTACATTATACAGGCCAACGGATGTTCAAGATGGGTTTTACGCCATCTAATACCTGTTTACAATGTACAAGCAATCTACCAGACAATTATACTCATGCTCTTTGGTTCTGCCCATCTGTTAAGAAATATTGGTACCAGATATATGAAGACTTATAAAAGTGTTTAAAATGTAATATCACACCTTCTCTCACAGTTTGCTTGCTGGTAAATTTAGATCAAGTTACCATGGATACCAAGTCTATGCAATTAGTTCACATTGCTTTATGCATCGCTAAGAAAAATGCCCTCTTGAACTGGAAAAATAAAAATACTAATATTAATCAATATGGAGATTTCCTTCTGGATTACATTGGTCTAGAAACGCCTTCTGCCTCCACATCTAATCAACCTTTCTGGTCTACCTTAATCAGCTCCATCACCTAGTGGGGCGGGGCCCTTGATTTTGTTCTGTGGGACCATTTGCTAAAATGGAGCTTAAGGTTTGGTGGCATCTGCGAGGGGTCCTCGGGGGTGGGGCCGCTTGCGGTTGGGGCGGTAGGTACCATGGCTCTCACCTGGACTTTGGGGGCTTTGGGTAGTGACTCCTAGTGGCTGCATGCAGCACCTTACATGGGTTGTGCTGGCAGACACGGGTTACTGGCCTGGTGCTGTGTTGCTCTGGGGTGGGGCTGGGCTGGGCTGGGGGCTCTGGGGCGCCGCGCCCCCCGGCCTATGGTCCTGACCAGGGCTTGGCCGGGGGGGCACTGCCGCCGGTGCCGGCTGGGGGGGGCTGTGGTCGGCCGGTGGTTGGCGGGCACTGCTGGCTTTTCCATCTCCCTGGGCTGGTTCTTGTCACTTGCTCTCCGATGGCCCCTTGCAGTGCCTGCGCGTCGGGGTGTCGGCGGGCGGCAGCAGCGGGTGGGCAGCGTCTCTGGGCCCGGTCAGCCATATTGGTACTGGACGTGGCTCCTGGGTCTAGGTCCAAGCACTCTGCGGGGTGCTGGGGTCGGGCCCTTTGACCGGTGTCGGTCGACCTTTGTGGTGGGCTGGCCGGGTGGTGGGGTGTGGGCTGGTGGATGGAGGTGCTGGGTTCGGTTACCTCCAGGCAATTGGGCGGTAGTAACAAAGGCGGGTGGATGTCAGCCTGGGGGGTGGCCACCTGGGGCTTCGGTCTGCTCACGTGCCTGGCGCGGCATGTCCGGGGTATCCGAGTTGGTGGTGCGCTGGGTTCCTGCCTCAGCACGGGGGGCCTTGGTGCGCTGGCGGTGCATGGGGCCTCTCTTGTTGGCTAAACTCAGCCTGGGTGTCTAGTATCCTGTGTCTTGTTAGTAGTCTGAATGTTGAGATGGATTTAGGTCTCCCCCTGGGATGGGGGTGGGGAGATAGCCTGGGCCCCCATTGGGCTTGGTGGTGCCACTGCCGTGGGCCCCCGACTTGACGTGCTGGGGCCTCCCACCCGTGGTGGATCATGCAGGACGGGGGTGCCCATTGGAGTCAGCTGGGGAGCTGGCTCCCTGGGGATGACATAGTGTCACCCCAGTCATTTCCTCCCCATCCCTGAATGCTTCTGTCCACCTGCTCCTTCATTCTACCATTTACAAGGGCTTTGGGACGTGGGCATGTCACTGGGGTACGGGATGTAGTTTCCGTCTTTGCTGCATGGTGGCTGCCTGGGTCCAAATTTTACTGTACAACTTAGACACTTTACATTTGCAACATTTACATGACACACGCACATGTAGGGAACTGGCGGTGGATCCACCTTGGTGCTGGAGGCGAGGCCCTGGTGCCGGTGCCCACTGCCTAACTGCATCCAGACACTAAGGGCCCGGGCTGGGAGATTGGGGTGCCCGGCAGCATTCCCAAGTCCCATCCCTCTGTTTTATGTACATATTAGAACAACACGCAACAACACCGCAATCGAGCAGGGGGAGAGAGGCTGCGGGTCTTCCCACACCCCTGTTCGTTGGGCCATCAGGGGTTGGAGTCCGGATGGCATATCAGGCCGTCTGGTCGGGGACCTGGGCTGGTGGGCAAGGGGTTCGTCTCCCAGGTACAGGGGCATCTGGTCTGGGGTGGCGGTGGCATGTGTCGTCCGTCGGCCGGCTGCGGGTCCAACCTGCATTGCAGCGGCGGCGGGGAACCCCTGTTGGCTGATCCCTGGTCGGGGCCCTGCTGGGGGGCGGGGCACCCCTGATCCCCGTGGCTTCCGGGTCCTGATCCGGGGCCGCCCTGGCGTAGCCGGTTTCCGGCGGAGCCCGTGGGCTCGTCCCTGCGATCTCCCGGGCCCAAGCATTGCAGCTGGTGGGTGTTCCCCTGGGTCTTCCATCTGTTCCTATCTTGGAGGGTGATCGGCCCTGCGCTGGTCCGACTGTGGCTCCTATACTCTTTGGGCCTCTGGACGCATGCGCTCCTCCATGTCTGCATTGATTCCCGTAGGAGGGCTCTATAGGCTCTATACACTAACTATCAATCACTTGCATGGGGAAACCTTATTCACACCTGCATGCTCACACACACACATACATAGGTGTAGGGACATCGGTGAGTATGGACATATCTAGAGCTGAAGTTATCATCATTAGTTAGTTGTTACCAGGAGCTTACCAGAAACATTAGTGTTGTGTTCATTAATCCATTTTTGTGGGTAGTGAATGTATAATCCTTAGTTTATATTACTAAATCCGTTTGGTTAATGTCGTTCTGTTCTATTGGTGGTTTCTGTTTATTTTGTTTTTCCCACTTCCCTGTCGTCCAACAGAGGTGGAGGACTGGGATGTTTTCTTGTGTTCTTTGTTTAGCTCCCAATCTTGTATCCTCAGTTTACACCTCTACTGGTCCTGTTTTTCTTCTTCATCTTCTTTCTTTCTTCCTTCTTATCTAAATTTCGTGTCCATAACTTCCAAGAAATATATCAAGTGGAGTATTATGGAAAAGATGTAATGCTCTGCTGGGAAAGTAAATCTTTTGGGCTTGTCCTTGGTACTCAGACACCAATTCTGAGTAGCAAACTGCTAGACAGGACATGTAAAAAAAAAAAAAAGTTATTCTAATGATACACAATTATATTTATCCAGAAAACCTGATGAAACCAATCAGTTAGGTAGGTTACAAGCATGTCTGGAAGACATAAAAACCTGCATGACTCTGAATTTTCTACTTTTAAATTCAGACAAAACAGAAGTTGTTGTCTTTGGACCAGAAGCTTTAAAAAACTGCTAAATCAATCACTTCATCTGGATCACATTAATTTGGCCTCTGGTAATAATGTAAATAACCTTGGTATAATTTTTGACCAAGACATGACATTTAAATCCCATATTAAACAGGTTTCTAAGATTTCTTTCTTTCACCTCCGAAATATTGCTAAAATTAGAAACATCCTGTCCAGGAGTGATGCAGAGAAACTAGTCCATGCATTTGTTACTTCAAGGCTGGACTACTGTAATTCCTTATTTTCAGGAAGTCCACAAAATGCAATCAAAAGCCTTCAGTTGATCCAAAATGCTGCAGCAAGAGTTCTGATGAATATTAAAAAGAGAGATCACATTTCTCCTGTATTGGTTTCTCTCCATTGGCTCCCTGTTAAATCCAGAATACAGTTTAAGATCCTCCTCCTTACATATAAAGCTCTTAATAATCAGCTCCATCGTAATTCAGAGATCTGATTGTTCCATATGTTCATAACAGAGAACTTTGTTCTCAGAATGCAGGTTTACTGGTAGTTCCTAGGATTTCTAAAAGTAGAATGGGAGGCAGATCTTTTAGTTATCAGGCTCCTCCCCTGTGGAACCAGCTCCTAGTTTTAGTCTGTGATGCAGATACTCTGTCTGTTTTTAAGACTAGGCTTAAAACCTTCCTTTTTGATAAAGCTTATAGTTAGTGGCTTAGGTTAACCTGAGCTATTTTTGTAGTTATGCTGCTATAGGCTTAGATTGTTGGAGGACAGACTGAACACTTTTCTTCTCTCTTCTACTTTTTTCCCCTACCACTCTCAAGATGTATTTTTTCTGCTGTTATTGTGATTGTTAACCTAGTTTTCTCTCAGTATTTTTCTCCCCATAGAAGCTCTACATGGTCTGGTACCCTGCTTAACTACAGCGCCCCCTGCTGGATGGGGAACATCGGTCCAGATGATGCTCAAAGTCACCAGGCATCCTCCATGCTGTCTCTTCTCTGTCTTCTCAGACCCCCAGACAGTTCTGGCAGATGACCGCTTGTACTGATCCAGGTTCTGGTTCTGCTGGAGGTTTCTTCCTGTTAAAGGGGAGTTTTTCCTCTCCACTGTCACTACATGTTTGCTCAGTAGGAGGGATTGCTGAGGAATTGCTGTGTTTGGAGTCTGCATGATCCGGGCACAGCCTCACATTGATGACTCAGCACAATCTGCTGGGATTCCTTAAATAGAAAACTTTTAACTGATTGGAATGTTTGTATAATTTATTGAAATTACTTTTGTTGTAAAGTGCCTTGAAATTACATTTGTTGTGAATTGGCGCTATATGAATAAAAGTTAATTGAATTTAAAATGTATCTAAGGTAGGAAAATTAGGTTAACTAGTTAACTAATGAGTAGTTTGTCGAGGTGAGGGTCTCAGGAGAGTGACTTTGTGTTTTTTGTGTGTGTATTTTGTTTATTGTGAGATTGTGTTGTGTCTGGGGATGACCTCCAAGATGCTTGGAACACACAGGGTAAAAGCAAAAGTGATTTATTACAAAACATTGATGAAGTGATGGAGTTATGTTGCAGAGAATGCCTTATTTAGAGGATGCCCTCTGGGTGCCTCAACAACCCCAATAAAAGGCTTACTGCGAATGGATCTAAATATGTCCCAAAGGATTTTAAATTGCACCAAATTGTCTGGGTGAGTAAATGAACATAATGCATGCTACAAATAAAGTCCAGGATAATCAAAATAACTAAGTAAATTACAGACCTAAATTTAACCTTCATTTCTATCTAAAATAAACTAGAGATTGGTCTGGGGGGTTGCTATGGTGACAGCAGGTCTTTAACATACATTAGTTCTAAACCGTTCAATGATTTATAAACTAGTAGGAGTATTTAGAAGTCTATTCTCTGAGCTACAGGGAGCCAGAGGAAGGACTTTAGAACTGGGGTGATGTGTTCTACTTTCCAGGTTCTAGTGAGCGTGGAGACGTATCGCGTTGGTAAGACGTATCGCGTCATTTCCTGTTTTGTGACTAACTTGTTTGTAGCAAGTCGGTGTTTCTCTCTCTCTTGAACTGATCTAACTTTCTCTGTCAATAAGTTTTTTCTGAGTTGCTTTAACACACAAACACATTAAAACGTTAATTTTCTTCACGGTTTAGGACTCTTTAAGCGTTTTACTGGGTTAATTACTTTGTTCTTAGGTAAGGTAAGGTACCGCTTGGTTAGCTTAGCTTTACGGCTAGCATGGCTTCGGCAGCTTTCTCTCTTGTCCCTCCATCTCTCTCTACACCTCCTCCTCTTTCCTGCTCTCTCTGTCAGATGTTTAGTTACTCCTCCGCCTCATTTAGTGAAGTTGGTAGGTGTAATAAGTGCAGCATTTTTGTAGCTTTGGAGGCGAGGGTTTCTGAGCTAGAGGCCCGGCTCCGCGCTGTAGAACAGCCAGGCCCAGCAGTAGCTAGCGCGGAGTCAACTAGGACAGGACCTAGCCGTCCTTCAACAGCTCCCGTGCAGCCGGGACCTCAGGCGAGCTGGGTGACTGTTCGTAGGAAGATTAGCGCCAGACCCCAGTCCGCGGCCAACCTCCAGCCCCTTTCTCTGAACAATAGGTTCGCCCCGCTCAGCGACGCACCCGCCGAGCAGGAGAGGCCGATTCTTGTAATTGGCAGCTCCATAGTTAGGAATGTGGCTCCAGAGACACGAAAGACCACCGTCAAATGCCTTCCAGGGGCCAGGGCTGCGGACATTAGGTCCCATCTGAAGCTTTTGGCCAAGGACAAACGGCGGTATAGCAGGATCGTTATCCATGCTGGTGGCAACGACACCCGGCGACGGCAGTCGGAGGTCACTAAAATTAGCGTAGCTTCGGTGTGTAGGGCTGCCAAAAAGATGTCTGACTCTGTAATTTTTTCTGGTCCCCTGCCTGATCGTACTAGCGATGACATGTACAGCCGTATGCTTTCGTTCCACCTTTGGTTGTCAAGGTGGTGTCCAGAAAACGATGTGGGCTACATTGATAACTGGGGGGCCTTCTGGGGAAAACCTGGACTGTTACGTAGAGACGGCATCCATCCCACCGAGGACGGAGCTTCGCTTCTTTCCAGGAACATTGATAGGGTTATCTCTAGTTCCCCAAAGCCGTGACAACCCAGAGTCGAGCTCAGGGAAACCAGAGTCCAGATCAGGGAACCCAGAGTCCAGGTCAAGGAACAGGGACTGCCACCCACCCACTACCCTATAGAGATAGTTTCCCGTCCACTACCCAAAACTAATGAATTAAAAGTTAATGCTACTAGAGCAAAGTATAAAAATCTCATAAAGATAAATAAAACTCGGACTGAACATAAAAACAAATCAATTAAATGTGGTTTACTAAACATAAGATCTCTCCCCTCAAAAACACTCTTAGTAAATGACTTAATTTGTGAAAATAATATTGATTTGTTTTGTCTTGCAGAGACATGGTTGCAGGAAGAGGACCATGTCACAATAAATGAGTCAACTCCCCCTAGCTACTTAAACTTTAGTGTCCCTCGAAGTACTGGTCGAGGAGGTGGAGTAGCAACTATCTTTCATTCCGATTTACTAATTAATCTCCAAAAAAATAATAGTTACAGTTCCTTTGAGCATCTAGTTTTTAGCTTTCCTCATACACATAACAAAGCAGTAAAGCCACTTTTGTTTGTGGTCTTATATCGTCCACCAGGACCTTATTCTCAATTTTTAGATCAGATTTCAGATTTTCTATCTGACTTAGTTTTAAACACTGATAAAGTCATTATAGTTGGAGACTTCAATATTCATGTACAGCTTTTAAGACTATCCTAGACTCAATAGGCTTTACTCAAAATGTGCAGGGACCAACACATTCTTGTCACCACACTTTAGATCTTGTGCTGTCTTATGGCATTGACTGTGAAGAAATAACAGTCTTTCCACATAACCCTATCCTGTCTGATCATTTCCTTATCACTTTTAAACTTACTCTAATGGATCATATCAAACCTGAAAGAAAACTTCATTATACCAGAACGTTATCAGACAACGCTGTAGCAAATTTTAAAGAAGCTCTTCCAACTTTAATTTCCTCAGTTTATAAATGCAGAACAGAAAACAGTGATTTAACTCGTGACCCCTCACAACTTGACATTTTAGTTCATAGCGTTAATTCCTCCCTGCGTCGGGCAATAGACAAAGTTGCCCCCTTGAAAAGGAAGGTGGCTAGCCATAGAAGATTAACTCCCTGGTTTAATTTAGAGCTACGTACCCTAAAGCAGAATGTTAGAAAACTAGAGAGAAAATGGCGCTCCACGCATTTACATGATTCCTTTTTAATATGGAAAAATAGTTTATTGCTATATAAAAAGAGCCTTCACACAGCTAGAACAGCATATTATTCATCTTTAATCGAGGAGAATAAAAATAATCCTAGGTTTCTTTTTAATACAGTTGCCAAACTCACACAGGATCATAGCTCTATCGAGCCAACCATTCCCCAAGCTCTAAGCAGTGACGACTTCATGCAATTCTTTATAAATAAAATAGACTCCATAAAGAATAAGATAATTGGGAACCTTCCCAATATGCTTGCTTCCTCCTTAGTTAATGAGGCAGCCTCAAAAATGGTGGAACCTAATATATGCTTAAACTGCTTTAATGCAGCCGAACTTTGTGATGTACTAAAATTATTAGCTTCATCTAAACCTTCAACTTGCGTTTTAGACCCAATCCCAACTAAACTCTTAAAAGAAGTTTTCCCTCTGATCGCTGCTCCAATTTTAAATATAATGAATCTATCCTTAGTCAATGGATATGTACCACAGGAGTTTAAGATTGCTGTAATTAAACCTCTACTTAAGAAACCCTCTCTTGATCAAAACGACTTAATTAACTATAGACCGATATCTAATCTTCCCTTCTTATCTAAAATTCTTGAGAAAATAGTTGCACACCAGATATGTGAGCATTTAAACAATAATGAGCTGTTTGAGAAGTTTCAGTCAGGCTTTAGAGCTCATCACAGCACTGAAACAGCTCTGGTGAAGGTTACTAATGATATTCTCATAGCCTCAGACAATGGACTGGTGACCATTCTGGTCCTGTTAGATCTCAGTGCTGCCTTTGACACTGTTGATCACAATATTCTCATAGAAAGGCTTCAAAGTGTCGGTATAATAGGAACAGCACTAGGTTGGTTTAAATCTTATTTGTCTAACAGATTTCAGTTTGTTCAGGTAAACAATAGATCTTCCTCAACCTCAATAGTTACTTGCGGAGTACCACAGGGTTCAGTGCTTGGGCCGATTCTCTTTACTATATATATGCTTCCTATTGGTAAAATAATTAGGCAGCATGGGATAAAATTCCATAGTTACGCAGATGATACACAGCTATATCTATCCATAAATCCTGATGAATCCAATCAGTTAGGTAGACTACAGGCATGTCTGGAAGACATAAAAACTTGGATGACTCTAAACTTCTTGCTTCTAAATTCTGATAAAACAGAAGTTGTCGTCTTTGGACCAGAAGCTCTGAAAAAGAAACTACTTAGTCAGCCCCTTCACCTGGACGGCATTAAATTAGCCTCCAGTAATAAAGCAAAAAACCTCGGTGTCATTTTTGACCAAGATATGTCATTTAGAACTCACATTAAAGAAGTCTGTAGGATTTCCTTTTTTCACCTTAGGAATATTGCAAAAATTAGAACCATCCTGTCCAGGACTGATGCTGAAAAACTAGTCCATGCATTTGTTACTTCAAGGCTGGATTACTGTAACTGTCTATTATCAGGTAGTCCACAGAATACAATTAAAAGTCTACAGTTAGTTCAAAATGCTGCTGCTAGGATTCTGATGAATATTAAAAGAAGAGATCACATTTCCCCTGTTTTAGCTTCTCTTCACTGGCTCCCAGTAAAATCTAGAATAGAATTCAAGATCCTCCTTCTGACATATAAAGCCCTTAATAATCTAGCTCCATCATACATAAGAGACCTGATTGTTCCATATGTTCCTAACAGAGACCTTCGCTCTCAGACTGCAGGTTTACTGGTAGTTCCTAGGATTTCTAAAAGTAGAATGGGTGGCAGATCTTTCAGCTATCAGGCTCCCCTCCTATGGAACCGGCTCCCAGGGTTGGTTCGTGAAGCAGACAATTTGTCTATCTTTAAAACTAGGCTAAAAACTTTCCTCTTTGACAAAGCTTACAGTTAGAGATATGTTTATAGGTAGTTAGAGTCAGGTCAGACAGGTAGATAGGAAGAGACAGGTTAATGTTAGTAGTCAGGCAGAGTGTCAAAAGTTAGGAAGAGATAGGAAGAGGTAGAGTAGCTAGGTAGAGATAGATTAATGTAAGCCAGGTAAAGATCCGGAGCCGGTCGCGGCTTACCGCCGCGGAAGAAATGCGCCCCACAGGGGCCAGCCAGCGCCGGAGAGAGGTCCCTCAAGGGGATCCTCCCGCACAGTGCGGCCGCCCATTACCTGCCGGGTTGAATCCCCCGGGCAGACTGTGCGGACCCCACCCGTTTATCTCTTAAACGTTTCTCGCCCTCTTCAACTCTGTCCTCTCAGTTCTGTCTATTTTTCCTTAAGATAGTTGTCGACTATCGGTCTCGTGCCGGTATTTAGCCTTAGATGGAGTTTACCACCCACTTTGGGCTGCATTCTCAAACAACCCGACTCCGAGAAGACCCCGGCATGACGGGGGCCGTTACCGGCCCTACACCGTCCACGGGTCAGGAGGACTCAGACAGAGTGTTGGTAGCCAGGTCTCCTAGTAGCTAGGAGACAGGTTAATGTTAGTAGCTATGCTGCTTTAGGCTAGGCTGTTGGAGGACATTATTAGGGTCTGTTCCTACTTTCTCTCCTACTTCTCCCCAACTGCATGATGTGCTGTCAATTCAAGCACTAACCTGTTTTCTATTATAGTAGGTGCTCCGGATTAGCCCTGCTTGACGACCCTGACTAAGATGGCATTGCAGTGACGGAAAATTCTCCACGTCCTGCAACAAACTTCTGCATCAGTTCTATTGCTCTTTCTGTGTCTCTGTTATGTATTCTCCAAGCCACAGACGGTCGCGGCAGATAACCGCTTGTGCTGAGCCTGGTTCTGCCGGAGGTTTCTTCCTGTTAAAAGGGAGTTTTTCCTTCCCACTGTCGCTGCATGCTTGCTCAGTATGAGGGATTGCTGAGAATTCCACGACGCAATCTTCTGTGGTTCTGTAATTTCTACACTAAACATTGTATTGTAATAACTCTTTTTGTGAAGTGCCTTGAGATGACATCTGTTGTGAAATGGCGCTATATAAATAAACTGAATTGAATTGAATTGAATTGAAGAGCAGCAGCGTTCTGGATCAGCTCCAGCTGTCTGAGTGACTTTTTAGGTAGACCTGTGAGGACGCTGTTGTAGTAATCAATCAGACTAAAGATGAACACATGGAGGTCCTTAGCACTAGCTATATTTCTTGGCATGTTTAGAACAGCTTCGAGTGTGGAAAATTATAATTCTTACCCACAGAATAAACATCCACTTTCTTTGCAAAGCATTTTTTTCTTCAAAAAATAAACATGTATATGTGTGTATAAATTTGTATATAACGGGATGTTTATGTGCATAAGATTTTTCTGCATAACCTATAGAAATATATCTGAATATATATCTATGAAGCAGGCGTCGCATTAACTGAATATTTTCCATATTTTACCGTTGTTTTTTTTATGGTGATGGGGGAAAATCTTAAGGGTGTCGGTCATTTTGACAGAATAGTATGTCCACCTGCTGCAGAGATGTTAGCAACTTTTTCATCTTTATGCATTGAGTTCAGGTAAACGAATCGATTTGAAACAGATTCCAATGAAAGCATCATCCCTGACCTGAACACCGTGCTGCACTGGGACCTGACAGAGACATGAAACGCAGCTCAGCTAGGCAGCACCTATTGAACTGTGATGGTACAATATATATGGATATAATATATATGGATTCTCTGCTCACTTTGGACTAAACAGTAATTAAGATGGATAAAAATAAGTACAACTCAATGTCATTATTTCAAGAAATGAGTAAAATAACTGCCAGATTTTTTTTTACCACAAAAGTAAAAATGAGCGACAACAAAAAATGATAGTGTGACTTGTGTTATAAAGAATACATACATTTTTCAATAATCTACTCAACTACAATTGTGCTGAAGCTTTTAATTTACATTTCTGGCCAAAAGTTACTGATGAAAATGTAACTGAGTATTGGTTATCTGCATATCTGCATATCTGTACTTTTCCCAGTAGAACATTACTTTGTTTACGGAGCAGAATGCAATTTTTTGAAATGGAAATAAAGACACTGTTCTCAGCATGGAAAGAGTTTATTGTAATAAAAATAATCTATGACTATATGTTAAGCAATTATTATTATTTCTGTGCTTTATTCCTAATTTCTTTGGAAAGTTAAATCAAAACTGATTTCAGTCGCTCCCCGGTTTCAGGGTCTTCCTGCAGCCTTTCCCCACAGTTCACACCTGTGTAAAATGAGAAAAGATAAATGTAGTTAATCATAAATCAACTTAATTAATTATTAGAAATAGCCCAGATAAGTGGTTCCTAAAGTGGAGAGTGCACACTGCTCACATAGTGGATAGATTTTTGATGAGGCTCCTATAGAATACAAAGCAGAACTTAAAGAAATCACCAAACCTGCTTCTAAACTAAGTTAATTCCAAGCCAAACAGTCGAAAAATATGCTGAAGCATATCTTGCTTTTGGTTTTGTTACATCACACGTCTGCAAATCTTCAGATGAGATTTTCAAAAAAAGTTGAATCTAGAGGCATAGTGTAAAAAACCTCACCCAGTTCTAGAAGATTTAATACTCTGCTCACGACATGATCCCAGTAACGACTGACAGCAGCAGCCAGCACACTACCATTATTCCTCTCTTCAGTAATGCAGAGGTCATGCTAGATATTTTTGCGGGATGAAAAAAATGTTATTAGTTTTTAATTAATACTTAATTATTAGTATTTTGTTTTTAATTTTAGATACTATCCAGTCCAAACAAGCTAAACAGAGTAATACATATAAACAGTTAAATTAAACGATGCACCTAAAATACAAACGGTTCTCCTGACCCACAATCTCTCATCCTCGCAGCACTTCACCCAATGCTTGGAAAACAGGCAACATTTCTATGATTGAAATGATCAGAAGTCGGAAAGGCTCTCTAAAGGACCCGTGTTCTGACCCGCAAGCTTTAGTGGGACCAAATACAGCAGAAAGCACAGGTAGTTGGCATGACAACCATTGCCTCCAGTTTAGGACACTTCCAGGGTCTGGGTCTCTATGCTCAAATTCTCTCTCTGGAATCTTTTTTAATTATTATTTTTTGATAGATTCAGTTTATTGTACTCTAAAATTTCCTTGAGATAACCATGACCTGGATGAATGAGAATATTCACAGGCTTATTGCAGAACAATTTGGGTTGGCAACCCTTAAAATGGTGCGGGAACATGAAAGTTTGGCTCGGAAAATTGCAGATTACAGAAACCACCTGCGTTTCAGTTTGAGATGCAGACAACAAAGGCTCACACCAACTAGCCTACGCTTAAATTCCACTATGAGAGGGCATAGAGTTGAAAAGATCATAGAAAAGGCACAAAACCAACTCCTCAATGAAAGAATAAGACAAGTCAATTTCACCATTGAAGGTCTGAAAGAGAGAGCAGATCATTCAACACAGAAACTGATGTCAATATTACCTGGTCCTATCTTAGAGAGAGTTGTGGTTTTCACCCAGACAGCACAACTATCTCAACACACCAAGAGCAAAGTAAGAACAACCAGGAAATTCCACAACCTACAATCTCGAAACATCGACAAAAACACAGAAACACTCACTTGGAGGCAGAAAACATCCCATCACAAAATGAAACACAAAACAGGTGGGTAAAGAACTTGTCAGACAGAGAACTTACCCAACCGGAGAAAGAGGTCCTAGCCAAGGGTTTGAACTTTGACATGACGCCAAAAAAGTTACCCATAGTGGACTGGATTACAGCCACAGAATCCGCTATAAAGAAAAACAACTTAAGTGGAACCGAGGCAGAACAACTTCGGTTAAAAGTGGCGGCAGCTTTGTCTGAGGCTAAGGTCCCCCCCTCTAACCTCACCATTGGGGAGAGAAAAGCAGTATCAGCACTGAGCAAGGAGCACAACGTCACAATCCTTCCAGCAGACAAAGGTAGATGCACAGTTGTGCTCAATACAACTGATTACCACACCAAGATCTTTGCACTACTGAATGACTCTAACACGTATGAAACTCTGAAACGAGACCCCACGAGTGGGTACAAAAAGAAGGTGATAGAATGTTTACAACAACTACAAAAAGAAGGCATGATTAACAAAACACAATACTACCGGCTTTACCCCCAGGACTCAATTCCTTGCATATATGGACTCCCCAAGCTCCATAAAGAAGGGGCCCCGCTCAGGACCATTGTCAGCAGTATAAACTCTGTCACGTACAATATAGCCAAACACATAGCTAATATCCTGGCACCTCTGGTAGGCAACACCCCACACCACATCCAAAACTCCATAGACTTTGTGAACAAATCCGGAATCTAAAAATGGATCCAGATGAGACAATGGTTTCCTATGACGTGACTTCATTGTTCACCTGTATTCCTACCATGGAGGCCTTGGTCACAGTAAGAGAATGACTTACACAGGACAACTCCCTCCAAAACAGAACAAAACTCAAACCAGAACACATTTGCCAACTTCTGGAATTGTGCCTGAACAACACATATTTCCAGTTCAATGGTAAGTTTTATAGACAGAAACACGGCTGTTCCATGGGCTCACCAGTTTCTCCAATTGTGGCAAATTTATACATGGAGGAGGTAGAGTGCAGAGCTTTGAACTCCTTTGAAGGAATAACACCTAGCCACTGGTTCAGATACGTAGATGACATATGGGTTAAAATCAAAACCAAAGAGGTGCAAGCCTTTACTGAACACATAAACTCAGTGGACAGAAACATCAAATTCACCAGAGAAGATGTCAAGGACAATAGTTTGCCCTTTTTAGATTGTGTCGTCCAGAGGAGAAAGGACAGAAGGCTCCACATTGGGGTATACAGAAAACCCACACACACAGACCAATACCTACTTTTTGACTCACACCACCCACTGGAACACAAGCTTAGTGTTATCAGGACCCTGCAACACAGAGCTGATAACATACCCACCAGCTCACAGGCCCAAGGGGAAGAACGCAAGCACGTGAGAGACACCCTCACAACTTGTGGTTACCCCAGCTGGACTTTTGTGAAAACTGCAGCTAGTTCCAGAAGGAAAGCCAACAAAGTGGTTGAAAAAGAAAACAAACGAAACAATGTAGTCATTCCATATGTGTCTGGGATTTCTGAAAAGCTCAGGAGGATTTTTAACAAACACAGTATCCCTGTGTATTTCAAACCCAGCAACACACTCAGACAGAGACTAGTACATCCCAAGGACAGAACACCACACGCACACAAAAGCAACCTGGTGTATGCAATCCAATGCAATGAAGAATGCAAGGACTTCTACATTGGTGAAACCAAACAACCACTGTACAAACGCATGGCCCAACACAGGAGAGCAAACTCCTCAGGCATGGACTCTGCTGTTCATTTACATCTCAAGGAGAAAGCCCACTGCTTTCAGGACAGCAATGTCCAGATATTAGACAGAGATGAAATATGGTTTGAAAGAGGAGTAAAAGAAGCCATCTATGTACAAGTAGAGAAACCATCGCTAAACAGAGGAGGAGGCCTGAGACATCACCTATCTCCAATTTACAATGCTGCCCTTTCATCCCTCCCCAGGACACTCAACAACTTAGCCTCTAATAACAGAAACAACTGTGACTCCAATGACTGTCGTTATAACACAATAGGGCACTAATGAAGCCGAAACCTAATCTCCACCAATAGGCGACACGCCAACGACCGTCGTTAAGACATGGAGCACAAAGGATCCAATGACATAATGATTCTTGTAAAACCCCTCCAAGAGGTTAAATAGCTGAGTCTCCACACCAGTTAGTTGGACCACTCCCAGCCTGGTCAGCGGCGAGCATGAACTGATGAATCCTCTTGGATAAGAGGTGAAACGTCTTCCAAGACAAATTACCAAGTCCAGTTGGGGTTTGATTGAAATTTCCTTGAGATATTGTACTCTGTGCATTTTGTCCTGGTAGAAGCTGGGACCCTTGATGAAGTTTCCTCCTCAGTGAGGCCCACCACAAGCGCTTTGGACCCGAGTCCCACTCAGTTTTTTAAGCAATTTTATGGTTCTTTTAAAGATGAGATTTTAAACTTTATGAATTGCTCCCTTCAGACGGGGGTTTTTCCTGCTGCCTTTAAAGCGGCGGTAGTGAGGCCCCTGCTGAAGAAGAGCAATTTAGATTTTAATGATTTAAACAACTACCGACCGGTATCTAATTTACAATTTTTAAGAAGGTTTTAGATAAACTTGTTTTTATTCAACTTAATGATTTTATTAACGCTCATAATGTCCTAGAGAAATTTCAGTCTGGTTTTAGGATGAACCACATCACTGAGACGGCGCTTTTAAAGATTTTAAATGATTTTAGACTAAGCTATGATGCTAAAAATGGGACAGTGTTGGTTCTTCTGGATCTAAGCGCTGCCTTTGATACAGTAGACCACACTATTCTTTTAACTCGTTTAAAACAGATCGGCCTCTCTGGTGCTGTTCACAAATGGTTCAAATCCTACCTCACAGACAGGACTTTTACGGTAAGTTTAGATACCTGTTCCTCTAAGGTCCATAAGATCACTTGTGGTGTTCCCCAGGGTTCAGTTTTAGGCCGAGTGCTTTTTAACCTGTATATGCTCCCTCTTGGCAGTGTTATCAGGAGACATGGAGTTAACTTTCACAGTTATGCTGATGATACACAGTTGTACATCTCCATGTCTCCTGATGACACACGGCCAATGGATGCACTTTTTAACTGCATTTTAGGCATTAAATCCTGGATTGTAGAAAACTTTCTCCAGCTCAACCAGGACAAAACTGAGGTTTTAGTTATCGGTCCTGAGGCTCAGAGAGAGAAACGTTTACCAAAACTACAATCATTGTCTTTTAATTCTTCTTTACAAGTGAAGAACCTGGGTGTGATTTTTGACTCTGAGCTGACTTTTATCCCTCACATTAAAAACATCACCAAAATAGGTTTTTATCACCTAAAGAACATTGCCAGAGTCCGCCCCATTCTCTCGGGCCAATACGGAGACGCTAATGCATTTTATCACCAGTAGAATTGATTATTGTAATGCCCTGCTTTCTGGTCTTCCCAAAAAGACTACCTCAGGTTTACAGCTTTTACAGAATTCAGCAGCTCGTGTCCTGATGAAGACTAGGAGGTGGGAGCACATTACACCAGTCTTAGAATCACTGCATTGGCTCCCCGTATTTTTTAGGATCGATTTTAAGGTTCTTTTAATGGTTTTTAAGTTTCTTAATGGTCTTGGGCCTTCTTATCTGTCAGAAAGGCTTTTACCGTATGAACCCTCGCGGTCTCTGCGCTCCTCTGGCAGCCGTCTCCTTGTCATCCCCAAAGTCAGGACACAGACTCATGGTGAGGCGTCTTTCCAATATTATGGCCCACCTCTGGAACAGGCTGCCAGAGGCTCTCAGGGCCGCAGAGAATGTTCATGTTTTTAAGAGCAGAATCAAGACTCACCTTTTTAGCTTAGCATTTAACTAATTATTATTTATTAATATATTTTTAATCACTCAGCATGTTTTACCTGATTTAATTTTTAGTTTAGCTTTTAACTGTTTATTTATTAATCTGCTTTGCATTTTTATTATTTGTTTTACACTTATTGTTTTATACTTTATATACTTTATATTTTATTAACTTTATATTTTAATGTATTTTAATCTTTCTTGCCAGTGATTCCTCTCTGGGGGGGGCCCCCTGCATCAGGGACGGTGGTCGGCTGTGGCTGCCTGGGTGCCCCCCAGGTAGCGCTTGGGTGGAGGTGGGGGTACCAGCCCTCCCTCCTCTGGGCGCCCTGGGTCGGAGCCTTAGCTGCTGCTGTTGATCTGCTGCTGCTGATGCAGATGGCTCCCATGATGGCATTTCCTGGCTCATCTGTACTCAGCCCGATTTTTGTAGCTTATAAGTGTGTGTGTGAGTGAGTATGGCTGATGGGTTGGGAGAGGGTTGTATTTGCATTGATGATTTTATTTTTGAAGGGGGGGGGGGTTGTGGGGTTATTTTAAATCTGTAAAGCACTTTGAGTAACTTTATAAATAAAGTTTGATTTGATTTGATTTAAATGCATCTGCATCAAGTGATTTGGGCGTGAATCATAATCTGCCAAAATAACTGATTTCCTTCCTTCGCCATTATGAAAAACCCTCAAATATAAAAAATACTTGGCTAATTCCAACTGAGCATTTATGAAATGTGTCTTAACATGTAGGGTCTTCAAAGGGCGGCTTTGGACAGATCAGGCGCAGAATGCTGCATAAGGTGAGTCTCCTCCATATCTGGGGTCTAGCATGGGAGGGAACAGGTCCTTATAAACCAAAAGGGGGCCTGGTAAAAGAAGTTTGGGAACCACTGGCCTAGATGAAGGTGTAAATTACTCCTTACGAGCACGACTGGGCACCAGCTGCTGAAGAACTGCAGGCTTTAGGTTGACCATCAATTCTGTGAATAATAACACATAATTGTCATGATTTTATCCCTGTCTTTGAGCTTGCTGCACTCTCCCTCCACCTACTGATTGCTCATTGTCTGCACCTGGGAAGCTCCCTATTTAAACACCTGCTCTAGGCCTTCTCAGTGCTAGATCGTCTGCTTTTGTCACAGCCCTCAAGCCCTTTTTAACTGCTAGTGTTATCTTCTTTTTGACACTCCTGGTCCCTGACCACTGTTTTTGCCTAGCCTTAGTGGTTTCTGATTGGTCTTTTTGACATCCTGTTGCTGAACCTTGCCTGAACCTGACTCTGTCTCAAGCCTATTGGACCTCATATTCTGCTCTGCCAAGAACCCCCTGTGCACGACTCTGGACTGCCTCTGGACCAAAGTATTCTGGACTGTGGATGCCTTACTCTGCTTTTGGTGAGCCAGTTGATACCTCTGGGACTCCCTATTCAGTTCTTCCAACCCTGCAGAGACTGCATCCAAGAGGGACACTTCTACACCTTTTTCTGTGTAACCAAATAAACCCCTTTAAAAAGTAACATTCTAGTCTTGGCTGCGTTCTGGGTTTTCTGGCTGTTTATACTTAAACGTTACAGTACGATCTAGCCAGAATGAACCCACAGCCAAGTCAGGATTGGTGTTTGAAGGTGGAAACCTCTATTGCTGGTTTGCAAAGCAATGTTCAGGAAATCTTACAAGGACTTTCTTCTCTTGGGGCCCCCCACACCCAAGCTGGCCCCTCGGTCACACAGCTAACCCCTCTTCCTGTCACACCTACAGCAGGCTGAAACAATGAACCAAGGATTCCTCCCCCAGAACGTTTCGATGGGGATCCCGAGCAGTGCAGACCTTTTTTGACCCAGTGTTCCCTGCAGTTTGAACTCCAGCCTTCTGCCTTTCCCTCTGAGAGAGCCAAGGTGGCCTACACCATTTCACTCTTGTCCGGTAAGGCAAAGCTGTGGGGAACCGCTAAGTGGGAGAATGATTCTGACTGCTGTGACACGTTTTCTGATTTTTCTGATGAGATGAAGAGGGTGTTTGATCCGGTCCGTCCGGAGAGGGAGGCTGCAAGAAGGTTGTTTAATCTTAAACAGGGCTCCCGACCTGTGACTGACTATATTATCAATTTCCATGCCTTGAAGTCCAGTTGTCTTTGGAACGATGAAGCCCTATTTGACATCTCTTACTAGGGTCTGTCGGACGATATAAAAGATTAAATTGCCACTCGTGATCCCCCCAAGACTCTTAGGGCTCTGGAGCGGTTGGCCACACGGATTGACCAAAACCTTCGTGAACGAAGACGAGAGAGGTCAGCTTCTGGTTACCGAAGAACGGCCCCGGCTGTCCAGGTCAGTCCATGCAGGGTCACACCAACTTCTTTTCCTCCTCCTGAGAGCTCAGAGGAACCCATGCAGTTGGGTAGGACCAAGCTCTCGGCAGCAGAAAGGGAGAGACGGTTCAGAAATCTTCTGTGTTTTTACTGTGGGGGGGGTGACCACCGTGCTCTTAACTGTCCCTTAAAAGGTCTGGCTCAGTAAAGCAGGGGAGATCTTTGCTGAGCCCTATCTTGAGGTCCAAGGACCCTCCCCACAACCGATGCACCATCAGGTTTCCTGGGTCTCCAGTCAAGGAAGAAGTCCCTGTTTTTATTGACTCTGGGGCGGATGGTGATTTTTTGGATGTCACTTTAGCCCGTAAGCTTCAACTGGAGGTGGAGCCTTTAGAAAGACCACGTGAGATTTTTGCCATTGATGGTCATGTCATTGATCAAGTAACCCATCACTCTAAGCCGATATCTACTCTTATTTCAGTAAACCACCATGACAAGATCACGTTCCTACTAGTACGGTCCTCAGAGATTCCGGTTATCCTGGGACGCTCCTGGCTCACCAGACACAATCCCGTCATCGACTGGGTCACTGGTGAGGTTCAGACTTGGGATCCCTTCTGTTCCACAGTCTGTCTGAGAGAAGCCCCTGTTATAACCTTGCCCTCTACAGTTCCACAACATTATCCAGACTTATCTAAGGTCCCAGAGATTTATCATGATTTGTGTGAAGCATTTAACAAGTCAAAGGCCACCTCTCTGCCTTCCCACAGACCATACGACTGTGCCATTGACCTGCAGCCCGGAACCACCCCCCCTAGGGGCAGACTGTACTCCATATCTGGTCCTGAAAGGGAGGCTATGGAAGAATACATTTCGAATGCCCTGAAAGCTGGACTCATCAGAAAATCGTCATCACCGGCTGGTGCGGGATTCTTCTTTGTAGGAAAGAAGGATGAGTCCCTGAGAACATGCATTGACTACCGTGGACTGAACGATATCACTATCAAGAACAGGTATCCTCTCCCCCACAACATCTGCTTTCGAGCTCCTTCAAGGTTCTACTGTGTTCACCAAATTAGACCTGCGAAATGCCTACCATCTGGTCCGAATAGAGGAGGGTGATGAATGGAAAACTGCTTTTAACACGCCTTCGGGACATTTTGAGTATTTAGTAATGCCGTTTGGGCTCACTAACGCCCCTGCTGTCTTTCGGGCCTTAGTTAATGATGTCTTGGGGGACATGCTAAATAGATTTGTTTTTGTTTACCTCGATGACATATTGATTTTCTCTAAGGACTTATCCTCCCATGTCAAGCATGTTCGTGAAGTTCTTCTCCGGCTCCTCCAAAATAAACTTTTTGTCAAAGCAGAGAAATGTGCCTTTCATCAGACTTCTGTGTCTTTTCTGGGGTTTGTCATTGCCCCTGGCAGGATCACAATGGACCCTTCCAAAGTGACTGCTGTCCTGGAGTGGCCCACTCCATCCAACAAGAAGGAGCTTCAACGGTTTCTGGGGTTTG
Organism: Apricaphanius iberus; assembly: GCA_028564705.1. Classification (NCBI taxonomy): domain Eukaryota; kingdom Metazoa; phylum Chordata; class Actinopteri; order Cyprinodontiformes; family Aphaniidae; genus Apricaphanius; species Apricaphanius iberus. The sequence goes on from JAPXFQ010003004.1 coordinate 247,449, forward strand.
CCAATTTTTATAGACGCTTCATCAAGGACTACAGTTCAGTGGCTGCCCCTCTTCATCAGCTCACTTCAACAAATATTCTGTTTGAATGGTCTGCTGAAGCCAAACAAGCTTTCGAGAAATTTAAGACTCTCTTCACCTCAGCTCCCATCCTGCGTTTGCCCGATCCTTCCAACCACTTTGTGGTTGAGGTTGATGCCTCTAACACCGGTGTTGGGGCAGTGCTGTCTCAGCGGTTTGCTGATGATGCCAAGCTACACCCATGTGCCTTCTTCTCTCTCAGTCTCAGAGAGAAACTATATTGTTGGGGACCGAGAACTATTGGCTATCAAACTTGCACTGGAGGAATGGAGGCACAGGTTGGAGGGGTCAACACACCCCTTTACTGTTTGGACAGACCACAAGAACTTGGAGTACCTCAAAACAGCCAAAAGACTAAATCCACGCCAAGCCAGGTGGGCACTATTCTTTAGTAGATTTGATTTTGTCTTGGCCTATCGACCTTGTAACAAGAATATCAAGCCAGATGCCCTCTCAAGAGTGTACCAGTCCTCTACCTTACCAACCGGAGACAACTACAAGGCTGTAGATGACTACATTCTTCCCTCCAGGACCAGGTTGGCTCTGACCAGGATAGAGGCGTTGCTGAGGAGGAGTCATCGGACCCAACCACCTCCTGCTCGGTGTCCCCCAGATCGTCTGTTTGTTCCTGAGAACATGATAACAAGAGTCCTTCAGTTCTGTCATGGTTCTAAATTGTTCTGTCACCCAGGTATTGCAAAGACGCTGGCAGTGGCACAGTCAGAGTTTTGGTGGCCAACATTGAGGAGGGACACACATGAGTTTGTGTCAGCATGTGCTACCTCCAGCACGTCTTCTGAGGCCTCTGCCGATTCCACATCGACCTTGGTCCCACATCTCCATGGACTTTGTCACTGGCCTACCTATATCTCAAGGTAAAACTGTTCTCCTAACTGTGGTTGATAGATTCTCCAAGATTACCCACCTCGTTCCCCTTCACAAGTTACCTTCTGCCTCTGAACTCGCTGACGTGATGGCCCGAGAGGTGTTCAGGATTCATGGAGTTCCCAGCAACATTGTATCTGATAGGGGACCACAATTCGTCTCCCAGTTTTGGGGTGAGTTTTGCACTCTCCTGGGCATTGACATTAGCCTTTCTTCAGGTTTTCATCCTCAGACTGATGGCCAGACGGAGAGGATGAACCAGGAGGTTGAGTCCAAGTTACGCATCCTCTGCATGGACACTCCCAGTCGGTGGTCTCAAAACTTACCTTGGGTGGAGTATGCCATCAATGGGTTACCTTCAAGTGCTACAGGTATTTCACCCTTTCACGTTGTCCATGGCTATCAGCCCCCATTTCTCTCCATTCATGAAAGGACTACTCAGGTTCCTGCTGCCCATGTGTCTGCACGTCGTTGTGTCAGGATATGGAGACGGGCCCGAGCGGCTCTCTGCAAGACCTCTACTGTCAATGCCCGGAATGCCAATCGTCACCGTTCCATGGCCCCAAGATACCTGGTGTGTCAGAAGGTGTGGCTTTCTACAAAAGATCTCCCCATTAAGGTTGAAAATCGCAAGCTGGCACCACGTTTTGTAGGCCCATTTCCTATTGCCAAGATTGTGAACCCGGTTGCTGTACGTCTCAAACTGCCCCCAACGTTGCGGGTTCACCCCACCTTCCACGGCTCCAGGCTCAAACCTTTTCTGTCATCCAGGCTTTGCCCTCCTTCCAAACCCCCGCCACCCGCCCGACTCATTGATGGGGCTCCTGCCTTTACGGTGAATCGCCTGCTGCAGTCCCGGCGTCGGGTCCAGTACTTGGTGGACTGGACTGGTTATGGTCCTGAGGAGCGTTCCTGGATTCCCTCTCGCCTGATCCTGGATAGGGACCTAGTCCAAGAGTTCCATCGCAGTCATTCGGACCAGCCCAGAAGGGCGTCAGGTGCCGCCCTTTAAAGGGGGGGGTACTGTCATGATTTTATCCCTGTCCTTGAGCTTGCTGCACTCTCCCTCCACCTACTGATTGCTGATTGTCTGCACCTGGGAAGCTCCCTATTTAAACACCTGCTCTAGGCCTTCTCAGTGCTAGATCGTCTGCTTTTGTTACAGACCTCAAGCCCTTTTTAACTGCTAGTGTTATCTTCTTTTTGACACTCCTGGTCCCTGACCACTGTTTTTGCCTAGCCTTAGTGGTTTCTGATTGGTCTTTTTGACATCCTGTTGCTGAACCTTGCCTGAACCTGACTCTGTCTCAAGCCTATTGGACCTCATATTCTGCTCTGCCAAGAACCCCCTGTGCACAACTCTGGACTGCCTCTGGACCAAAGTATTCTGGACTGTGGATGCCTTACTCTGCTTTTGGTGAGCCAGTTGATACCTCTGGGACTCCCTATTCAGTTCTTCCAACCCTGCAGAGACTGCATTCAAGAGGGACACTTCTACACCTTTTTCTGTGTAACCAAAAAAACCCCTTTAAAAAATAACATTCTAGTCTTGGCTGCGTTCTGGGTTTTCTGGCTGTTTATACTTAAACGTTACAATAATAGTTTTCAAATGATGTCCTGTCAGTTCAAGCACTAACCTGTTTTCTCTTAGTCTCTTCCTACAGTAGGTGCTCCTGACCTGCCCTGCTTGACTAAGATGGCATTCCAGTGACGGAAAGTTCTCCACATCCTGAAACAAACTTCTGCATCAGTTCTGTTGCTCTTTCTGTGTCTCTGCTGCCTTCCCCAAACCACAGACGGTCTCGGCAGATGACCGCTTGTGCTGAGCCTGGTTCTGCTGGAGGTTTCTTCTTGTTAAAAGGGAGTTTTTTCCTTTCCACTGTCGCCTCATGCTTGCTCAGTGTGAGGGATTGCTGAGAAGTCACGACGCAGTCTTCTGTGGTTCTATAATTTCTACATTAAACATTGTATTGTAATAAATCTTCTTGTAAAGTGCCTTGAGATGACATCTGTTGTGAAACGGCACTATATAAATAAACTGAATTGAATTGAATGACACTGTAACAGCTGATTTTAGACAGACAAATGGTTCGGTACATTACAAACAGTGTCATGTTTGTTTTAGCAATTTATAGGTGTGCAATGCAACATATCATATCCAGCAGTACATGTCCGGTAAAAGGGGAACCAATTTAAACTTTATACATGAATAATGTGATAGACTGCAGCATATACCCTTACCTGATCTGTGGTTTTCATTTCCTCCTTCATTGATGACTCCACTGTAGAAACACAGCATTTTTGATTTGATTTGACCACTCAAATTTGTTCTTCAGCTTGGATGGTGACCGTTAAGCTAGAAAACACCGGGTCTGACCAGGATGGACCAACTCTGCTCATTTTGGTTGTTCGTTTCTCACAATACCGTAATCCTGCCTGACATTTTAAGTCCATCAACATTTTGGGTGGGGAAGAAACCGGTTCTTAGAAAATGGGTGCTTGTGTAGTGGAAAAACAAAACACTGGTTCTAAGCCAGACTGTGGCACCAAACCATCTCTGGAACCAGGCCAATGGAGAAGGCCACTATATGACCTTGGAAGTTCAGGTCTGAGTCCATCACTACAGCTAGATTACAGGCTTGATCAGTAGTTTCTAGCTGGATTAACTGAAGCTGTCTGCTGACTCTTGATTGTTCCTCTTTAGGTCCAAAAATAACTACTTCAGTTTTGTTTATCGTTCCCCTGGAGAAAATGATGGGACATCCGTCCTGCTGCTTAATGCATTCACTTACACTTGGATGGGTTCAAAGTTACCTAGTGCAGGAGCTGACGATCCCCTCCTGCATAGTTATGGTAACTAATCTCATTGGTTGTTATAATCTGGGCAAATGTCAGCATGTAGATGTTAAATAGAAGAGGCCCCAGGATGGAGCCTTGGGCAACACCACATATGATTTTCTGTGTGTTCTGATGAAAAATGTCCTTTTGACACAAACAATTTCCTGTTCTTCAGGAAAGACTCAAACAGCCAAGTACTGTACCAGTTTTCTAGTCGTTCCAGTACTATTTAATGATCAACAGTGTCAAACACTGCACTGAGGTTCATGAGAACCAGTGCTGTGGTCCTCCAGAACCAGCACTGAGGTTCTACCAGTCTGCATTTTTTGCAAATGTAACTGAAAACTTTGAGGACAGTCCCAACACTGTGATTAACACTGAAACCAGACTGATAAGTATCAAAGTGGATGGTCATTGTTAGGAAACTATTTAACTGCTGAAACAGCGTTTTCAATAATCTTGCTAATTCATGGAAGATCAGAGATTGGCCTGTATTTTTGCATCAATCTTTTCTTCAGGTTGTTCTGCTTCAGTAGTGGTTTGATAACTACTGTCTTTAAAGCCTGGGGAAAGACACCCAACAGGAGGGATGTGTTAACTATTTGAATCAGATCAGGTCAAATAACCAACATCATAGAACTGAAACAGCACTGGTGAAAGTTAACAATGATACTTTAATGGCCTCAGATAATGGATTTGTTCCTAACAGAGAACTTATTTCTCAGAATGAAGGGCTACTGGTAGTTCCTGGGATTTCTAAAAGTAGAATGGGAGACAGATCTTTTAGTTTTCAGGATCCTCTCCTGTGGAACCAGCTCCAAGTTTTAGTCCTGTTTTCAGGACTAGGCTTAAAACCTTCCTTTTTGATAAAGCTTATAGTTAGTGGCTTAGGTTATCCTGAGCTATTTTGTAGTTATGCTGCTATAGCTTTAGACTGTTGGAGGACAGACTGACCACTTTTCTACACTCTTCTACTTTTCTCTCATACTACTCTCCTGATAAAAATATTTTCTGTTATGTTGACTTTTAACTTTGTCTTCTCTCAATGTTTTTCTCTCAACAGAAGCTACATCTGTCTTCTCAGACCCCCAGATGGTCGTGGCAGATGACCTTTTGTACTGAGCCAGGTTCTGGTTGTGGTTCTGCTAGAGGTTTCTACCTGTTAAAGAGGAGTTTTTCCCTTCCACTGTTGCTACATGCTTGCTCAGGATGAGATGACATCTGTTGTGAATCTGCGCTATATATACTGAATATAACTACACTGTAAATAATGGCATATGGACATAATGTACATAGCACTTTTATTGTATTAATCTCTCAAAATGCTTTACACTCACCCAATCACAAATGCTAACACTTTTATATACCAGTATGCGGCTCAGTAGGGAACTTGGGCTTAACTACCTTGCCCTGGGGCATATTGACATGAATCATCAGTTATCGTCCAACAACTTTTAGATAGCATAGCAGCTACTCCTCCAACTAAACCATGTTAATGGAAGAGCTGAAAGGTGTAGACCATTATGAACAAATCCATGTATAACTGACAGGATGTGTGGTTTTAATGTAATTAAAATATTAAAAAAGTTGACCAATCGCTACTTTACCATAGGTTAAGCAATTTAGCCACCAATCAGCCAGTTTGATCTGTACAGACATTCCTTTCACTGAATAAACCAGATTCATCTGTGTGGCTATATATGGGCACTCACAGTGAAATTAATTTAATAACTGCCACAATGAGCAGACTGTGCATTCCCCCATTTCCATGGACTCATATGATGCACAGCAGCAGGAGGAAACATAATAGCGAATGGAGGGCAATTCTGCGCTGTGGGAGCATTCCCACATGTACTGGGCTGATGTTAGGAAAGTTGTTCATACTAATAGATAAACACTAAACACACAGCATGAACTGTCTAACCCCCAGAGGATATCAGCATCCACATCTGCCTGTTTTTTTCTACCATTTAGGCTGGCTTATATGGATAAATAATAAGTCTCGGTCAATGTCCTGCTTGATTAGGTGAGTTTAAGAAGGATGAATAAGAAGGATGTGAGCAACATTGCCTCACAAAAGTAATCACACCCCTGAAATTATTCCACTTTATGTCACCTTACAACCACAAACTTTTATGTATTTTATTGGGATTTATTGGGGAAAATCAACAAACAATTTAAAATATGTGGGATATATTGATATCTAAAGGTTTGACTTGCTGAAGAAAATCAAATTAATTAAAGGCTTTGTAATTAATTAATCTCGATTTATAAAATTTCAAAATTACAATATTTTTTGCCCATGAAAACACAATTATTTAAAGATGAAATATTTTTTAGGATGACAAGCAAACCTTACAGGCATGAATAATGTCACCATAAGGAGAAAACAGAAGTGTCATTTTAAGTATATTTTAAGAATGCTGTCTTTAAAAATAATAGCAAAATAGATTCTTTTTTTAAGGTGACCATATTTTGATGTTTATTGGACACTTGGCTTTTTCAGTCGACACTTTGCCCAGTCCTGAAACACTTTTTGAAACACTTTCAGGACTAGGCCTAGACTTTTGATTTGATCATTTTAAAGCATGCATTCTCTGTGGTTAGATAGAATAGTTAAATAAATAAAAATCAAAAGGCTTTCATGAGTACAAAAAATTACAAAAAAATAATAATAGCAATAATCACTCTCCTAAATTAAAAATTGTATCAGTACCAGTGATAGTTCACTTTAATTGTACAAAAATTAAACAAAAAACTCTGGCAATATAATATTCTGAGAAATATTTTCTATTCACTACTATAAAAGTAAAAAGCAGCAGTCTCAAAAAGATCATAAAAACTGTTTAAACTCAATGTTTCATTTTCAAAATAATCTTCCTCAGCCAATTTATAGATGAACTCTCACTTTGCATAGTATTGATAAAGTTTCTGTGTCCATGTGACCTCCAGGTTCTTTGCAGCTTTTTGTCACACAGAGAAAAACATGTGCCAGATATACCAATGATGCTCTCTGCTCGTTTGTTGCGGCTATACGGTTTATCTTATGCGTTTCGGACATAAAGCTTTTGCTTTAATTTAAACAGTCCAACACAGTGAGGCACAAGGGGAACTCATATGGATGTAACAGGGGCACCACGTGCGGTCTGTTCAGTCTATGAACGAATCGGAAGCAGGCATTAAGTGGCCACTCTTGTAGGATGTCAGATGAGAAAAAGGATGTTGTCCTGCATACATCACATCAGTCAGTTTAAGTATGGTCCCCTGATAAATAAGGAAAACCCCAGGGAACCTCAGAGCACTTGAAAAGTGGATGGTCACCTGATATATTCACAGCCTCATGTGTGCATCATTGAAATCCGCAGACAAATGATCCGCATTAATTATAATAAAAACTGTGATAAAATGCATTCATTTTTTAATGCAATAATTATTAAGTAAATAATTTATCGTAATCAACGCGTTAAAGTCCCACCCCTAAAACAAAGCTTACATTTTTGTACATGTTATCTTTTAAAATGTAACATTGCACATCACCCGGAACATAACATTCCGATGTTGAAACATGATGTCTCAGGTATAAAGGAAAGCTTTCATCTCCAGCTGTAGGAAAGCTGACACAAACAAAAAGCAGGAAACCTTAGTTCTACAAGGTTATTAAAAGCATGCCACACAAAAAATGAGGTTACCATAATATCATTTGCCAAAATATTGAAATAGAAGGGATATAATAGCATGATTTCCAACGCATGCTTCATTAAACCTTCTTATGCTATTTGTGTTGGGGTTTTTTTGTGCATTAAGTTTTTGTGAACAATTTTGGTCTCTGTTAATGCTTTTTATGTCATTTTTTCCAGGATATTTTTTTTTGGGGGGGGGGGGTAGGTATTAAATTATTTTCAATTGTTTCTCTCTCTCCATTTAATATAATGCTAGCATAAATAAATAGAGTACTTCCTTCATGATATTTTTTATGCCATTGACTCTCATGTAAACTATATTTTTTTCTACATTTTTTTATATTCTATTCGGTTTTACAGCAGTAAGAGACTGAAATTATAGTTTGTACTGTTTCTGATATGGCGGGGTAGTGACTGAATCCCTGCCTGAAGTTGTAGGATTCCGGGGGGAGAAACTTGCCCTTTTAGTGCACAGTGTTTTATATATATATATATTTTTTTTGGGGGGGTTAGGGTTAACCCTTTTTTTAAACCTTTGTTTATGTCCTGTCTGGTAGTTTTGTGCTCACAATTGGTGTCTGAGTACCAAGTACAAGCCCAACAGATATACTTTCCCAAGCAGAGCATTATAGCTTTACTATAATACTCCACTTGATATATATGTGTGAGAAACTTTTATTAATAATTATTGTGGGTTTCTTGAAGTTATGGACACGAAAACGAGCAAACAGAAAAGAAGAAAGAAAGAAGACGAAGAGAAACAGGACAGGTAGGAGTGTGAACTGACGATACAAGAAAGGGAGGCAAACAAAGAACACAAGAAAAAATCACAGTCCTCCACCTCTGTTGGACGGCAGAGAAGTAGGAAAAACAAAACAAAAAAACAACAACCAACAGAACAGAACAACATTAACAAAACACATCCAGTAATATGAACTAAGAACTACACAATCACAACACACCAATATGGATTAACAAATACAACAACAATTTCGCTGGTAATCTCCTGGTACCAACTAACTAATGATGATATCCTCAGCCCAAGAATATGACCTTACACACCAATGTACCAACACCTATATGTGTGTGTGCGTGTGTGTGTGTATGAGTGGACGAGCAGCGGATGTGATTTCGGGGTAGCTGCTTCAGTCAAGTGTCGTCAGAGCCAGCAAAATATTTTTTTAAGCTGTGGGTGGTTTGCCATACGGGGGCGGCAGAGAGGAGGCAGGGGAAGCATGTGGAGCTGGAGCTCACACAGGGGCTAAGTAGCCACACCATCACAACTGATCAATCTTTTCTCTTCGATTTCACTGGGGGAAGGGTGCATGGGGACGGTGCAGCACAACAACCCAGAGCTACCCCACAGCTGCTCCTAATGAGAGAGGCGCTCTCATCCTTCTTTGGGTTCACCTCCACCGATGTGAGTTACATCCCAAAGAGTAGCCGAAGCATCCTGCTCATTAGCACCAAGCGGCGGCGGATGGAGGTTCAGGATGAGCCGCAGAGCATGTGCACGTGCACACACGCACACACACACAGTAGTTCTCTATACAGTGCACTGTAATACAGTGTTCAACTTGCTTTTTGTTTGAGCATGTTTTTTGTGCATGAGGAGTAAGTATGTGACATTTTGTGAAAATCTGACACAAAATAAAAAGATATTGTATCCCCATTTGTGACACTCCAAGGCTGTGACAATTCAACCCAAAAAAAGTCCTCTGGACATCACACACAAAAAGTGATTCTTCATTTTTTTTACATTGCAGGCGAGTTTGTTTAATTTTTTTGTTAAAGGTTTTGAGTCCACAGTAACATTTATTAGCAGTTGACAGTGCAAAAAGTGGGAGAGAAATGGTTAAGAGATATTCTGCAAATGTCCACAGGCTGGGAGATGAACCCAGGACAAGCGTCTGGAGGGCTGAGGCCTCTGAATATGGGGCACCCGCCTTAACCACCAGCGAACACCACACCCCAACATTGCAGGTTTTCCTCATAAATCTGCATCTAAATGCGTCAAAGTTTAGAAACACACAAATATTCTTTGATATAATGGGACTTTTAAAACTAAGGATGAAATTGATCTAAAAAAATTGGACTTATGAAAAACATAATTTTAGTGACACATAAGTCTCTACTGCGTGTTTTTGTGTCATGAGGAAATACGCTACATACTGTATATTGAAAGAGGTGAGAAGGGTTAAATCCAATACATACACACAAAGAAGATGTATATTAGTTTTCATCTTTCAGTAGAGATTCACTGAGACAGACATAAACTTGCTTTCAGTTTCTCTTTTTATTAAAGGACTGAAGGACTCTATTTTTCTCTTTTTTCACAACTGTAGCTTTAAATTTATTCTAATTCGCAGTATATAAAAAAATCAAATGTATTCAGTTGATCTTTGCTCTTACTCTTCACCCTTTTATTATATACAGTCATTTCCATAAATATTGGGACATCGACACAATGCTAACATTTTTGTCTCTATACACCACCACAATGGATATCAAATGAAACAAACAAGATGTGCTTTAACTGCAGACTGTTAGCTTTTTTTAGGGTATTTACATCCAAATCAGGTGAACGGTGTAGGAATTACAACAGTTTGCATATGTGCCTCCCACTTGTTAAAGGACCAAAAGTAATGGGACAGAATAAGAACCATAAATCAAACTTATACATTTCAATACTTGCTTTCAAATCCTTTGCAGTCAATTACAGCCTGAAGTCTGGAACAAATAATCATCACCAGACGTTGGGTTTCATTCCTGGTGATGCTCTGCCAGGCCTCTACTGCAACAGTCTTCAGATCCTGCTTGTTCCTGGGGCATTTTCCCTTCAGTTTTGTCTTCAGCAAGTGAAATGCATGCTCAATCGGATTCAGGTCAGGGGATTGACTTGGCCATTGCAAAACAGTCCACTTATTTCCCTTCAAAAACTCTTTGGTTGCTTTTGTAGTATGCTTTGGGTCATTGTCCATCTGCACTGTGAAGCGCCATCCAATGAGTTCTGAGGCATTTGGCTGAATATGAGCAGATAATATTGCCCGAAACACTTCCGAATTTATCGTGCTGCTTTTGTCAGCAGTCAAATCATTAATAAATTCAAGAGAACCAGTTCCACTGGCAGCCATACATGCCCACACCATGACACTTCCAGCACCATGCTTCACTGATGAGGTGGTATGCTTAGGATCCTGAGCAGTTTCTTTCCGTCTCCATACTTTTCTCTTCCCATCACTCTGGTACAAGTTGATCTTGGTCTCATCTGTCCATAGGATGTTGTTCCAGAACTGTGAAGGCTTTTTTAGACGTTGTTTGGCAAACTCTAATCTGGCCTTCCTGTTTTTGGGGCTGACCAATGGTTTACATCTTGTGGTGAACCCTCTGTATTCACACTGGTGGAGTCTTCTCTTGATTGTTGACTTTGACACAGATACACCTACCTCCTGGAGAGTGTTCTTGATCTGACCAACTGTTGTGAAGGGTGTTTTGTTCACCAGGGAAAGGATTCTTCCGTCACCCACCACAGTTGTTTGCCGTGGTCTTACGGGTCTTTTTGTGTTGCTGAGCTCACCGGTGCGTTCCTTCTTTTTGAGAATGTTCCAAACTATTGTTTTGGCCACGCCTAATGTTTTTGCTATCTCTCTGATAGGTTTCTTTTGTTTTTTTCAGCCTAATGATGGCTTGCTTCACTGATAGTGACAGCTCTTTGGATCTCTGCTTGACAGTTGACAGCAACAGACTCCAAATGCAAATAGCACACTTGAAAGGAACTCTGGACCTTTTATCTGCTCATTGTAATTGGGATAATGAGGGAATAACATACACCTCGCCATGGAACAGCTGAGAAGCCAATTGTCCCATTACTTTTGGTCCCTTAACAAGTGGGAGGCACATATGCAAACTGTTGTAATTCCTACACAGTTCACCTGATTTGGATGTAAATACCCTCAAATAAAAGCTGACAGTCTGCAGTTTAAGCACATCTTGTTCGTTTCATTTGATATACATTGTGGTGGTGTATAGAGCCAAAAATGTTAGCATTGTGTCGATGTCCCAAATTTATGGACCTGACTTTGTATGTATGTATATATATATATATATATATATATATATATATATATATATATATATATGATCAATGGTCATGAGTTGATGGTGGAAACTGTGGAGGTGGAGACTGCGTTGGTAAGACGTATCGCGTCATTTCCTGTTTGGTGACTCACTCTGTTGTAGCAAGTCGGGGTTTCTCTGTCTCTCTTGAATTAATCTAATTTTCTCTGTCCAGAAGTTTTTCTGAGTTGCTTTAACACACAAACACATTAAAACATTTATTTTCTGTTGGTGTTCTTTGCGTTCTGGGACTCTTAAGCGTTACACTGGTTTTCTGGGCTCGGTAAGGTACCGCTAGGTTAGCTTAGCTTCATGGCTAGCATGGCTTCGGCAGCTTTGTCTCTGTTCCTCCGTCTCTCTCTGAACCTCCTCCTCTCTCCTGCTCTGTCTGTCAGATGTTTAGTTACTCCTCCGCCTCATTTAGTGAAGTTGGTAGGTGTATTAAGTGCAGCATTTTTGTAGCCTTGGAGGCGAGGGTTTCTGAGCTAGAGGCCCGGCTCTGCGCTGTAGAACAGCCAGGCCCAGCATTAGCTAGCGCGGAGTCAATTAGGAAAGGACCCCTTAACCGTCCTCCAACAGCTCCCGTGCAGCCGGGATCTGAGGCGAGCTGGGTGACGGTTCGTAGGAAGCCTAGCGCCAGACCCCAGCCCGCTGCCAACCTCCAGCCCCTTTCTCTGAACAATAGGTTCGCCCCGCTCAGCGACGCACCCGCCGAGCAGGAGAGGCCGATTCTTGTAATTGGCAGCTCCAGCTCCATAGTTAGGAACGTGGCTCCAGAGACACGAAAGACCACAGTCAAATGCCTTCCAGGGGCCAGAGCTGCGGACATTAGGTCCCATCTTTTGCTTTTGGCCAAGGACAAACGGCGGTACAGCATCCGTTATCCATGCTGGTGGCAATGACACCCGACGACGGCAATCGGAGGTCACTAAAAGTAGCGTAGCTTCGGTGTGTAGGGCTGCCAAAAAGATGTCTGACTCTAATTTTTTCTGGTCCCCTGCCTGATCGTACTAGCGATGACATGTACAGCCGTGTGCTGTCCTTTCACCTTTGGTTGTCAAGGTGGTGTCCAGAAAACGATGTGGGCTACATTGATAACTTGGGGGCCTTCTGGGGAAAACCTGGAATGTTACGTAGAGACGGAATCCATCCCACCGCGGACGGAGCTTCGCTTCTTTCCAGGAACATTGATAGGGTTATCTCTAGTTCCCCATTGCCGTGACAACCCAGAGTCCAGCTCAGGGATCAGGGACTGCCACCCGCCCACTACCCTATAGTCACAGTTTCCCATCCACTGCCCAAAACTAATGAATTAAAAGTTAATGCTACTAGAGCAAAATATAAAAATCTCATAAAGATAAATACAACTCTGACTGAACAGAAAAATAAATCAATTAAATGTGGTTTACTGAACATAAGATCTCTCCCCTCAAAAACACTCTTAGTAAATGACTTAATTTGTGAAAATAATATTGATTTGTTTTGTCTTGCAGAGACATGGTTGCAGGAAGAGGACCATGTCACAATAAATGAGTCAACTCCCCCTAGCTACTTAAACTTTAGTGTCCCTCGAAGTACTGGTCGAGGAGGTGGTGTAGCCACCATCTTTCATTCAGATTTACTAATTAATCTCCAAAAAAATAATAGTTACAGTTCCTTTGAGCATTTAATCTTTAGCCTTCCTCATACACATAACAAAGCAGTAAAGCCACTTTTATTCGTGGTCTTGTATCGTCCACCAGGCCCTTATTCTCAATTTTTAGATCAGATAGCAGATTTTCTATCTGACTTAGTTTTAAACACTGATAAAGTCATTATAGTCGGAGACTTCAATATTCATGTTGATAATGAAAGTGATAGTCTAAATACAGCTTTTAACACTATCCTAGACTCAATAGGCTTTACTCAAAATGTGCAGGGTCCAACACATTCTTGTCACCACACTTTAGATCTTGTGCTGTCTTATGGCATTGACTGTGAAGAAATAACAGTCTTTCCACATAACCCTATCCTGTCTGATCATTTCCTTATCACTTTTAAACTTACTCTAATGGATCATATCAAACCTAAATGCAGCTTTTAACATTATCTAAATGCAGCTTTTAACATTATCTTAGACTCAATAGGCTTTACTCAAAATGTGCAGGGACCAACCCATCGCGGTCACCACACCTTAGATCTTGTGCTGACTTATAGCATTGACTGTGAAGAAATAACAGTCTTTCCACATAACCTTATCCTGTCTGATCATTTCCTCATCACTTTTAAACTTACTCTAACAGATCATATCAAACCTGAAAGAAAACTTCATTGTACGTTATCAGACAATGCTGTAGCAAGTTTTAAAGAAGCTCTTCCAACTTTAATTGCCTCAGTACATAAAAGTACAATAGAAAACAGTAATTTAACTCGTAACCCCTCACAACTTGACATTCTAGTTCATAGCGTTAATTCCTCCCTGCGTCTGGCAATAGACAAAGTTGCCCCACTGAAAAAGAAGGTGGCCAGCCTTAGAAGATTAGCTCCCTGGTTTAATTCAGAGCTACGTACCCTGAAGAAGAACGTTAGAAAACTAGAGAGAAAATGGCGCTCCACGCATTTACAGGATTCCTATTTAGTGTGGAAAAATAGTCTATTGCTATATAAAAAGAGCCTTCGAACAGCTAGAACAGCATATTATTCATCTTTAATCGAGGAGAATAAAAATAATCCTAGGTTTCTTTTTAATACAGTTGCTAAACTCACACAGGATCATAGCTCTATCGAGCCAACCATTCCCCAAGCTCTTAGTAGTGATGACTTCATGCAATTCTTTATAAATAAAATAGACTCTATAAAAAATAAGATAATTGGGAACCTTCCCAATATGCTTGCTTCCTCCCTAGTTAATGAGGCAACATCAAAAATGGTTGAACCTAATATACGCTTAAACTGCTTTAATGCAGCCGAACCTTCTGATGTACTAAAATTATTAGCTTCATCTAAACCTTCAACTTGCGTTTTAGACCCAATCCCAACTAAACTCTTAAAAGAAGTTTTCCCTCTGATCGCTGCTCCAATTTTAGATATAATGAATCTATCCTTAGTCAATGGATATGTACCACAGGAGTTTAAGATAGCTGTAATTAAACCTCTACTTAAGAAACCATCTCTTGATCAAAACGACTTAATTAACTATAGACCGATATCTAATCTTCCCTTCTTATCTAAAATTCTTGAGAAAATAGTTGCACACCAGATATGTGAGCATTTAAACAATAATGAGCTGTTTGAGAAGTTTCAGTCAGGCTTTAGAGCTCATCATAGCACTGAAACAGCTCTGGTGAAGGTTACTAATGATATTCTCATAGCCTCAGACAATGGACTGGTGACCATTCTGGTTCTGTTAGATCTCAGTGCTGCCTTTGACACTGTTGATCACAATATTCTCATAGAAAGGCTTCAAAGTGTCGGTATAATAGGAACAGCACTAGGCTGGTTTAAATCTTATTTGTCTAACAGATTTCAGTTTGTTCAGGTAAATGATAAATCTCCCTCAACCTCAATAGTTACTTGCGGGGTACCACAGGGTTCAGTGCTTGGGCCGATTCTTTTTACTATATATATGCTTCCTATTGGTAAAATAATTAGGCAGCATGGGATAAATTTCCATAGTTACGCTGATGATACACAGCTATATCTATCCATAAATCCTGATGAATCCAATCAGTTAGGTAGACTACAGGCATGTCTGGAAGACATAAAAACTTGGATGACTCTAAACTTCTTGCTTCTGAATTCTGATAAAACAGAAGTTGTCGTCTTTGGACCAGAAGCTCTGAAAAAGAAACTACTTAGTCAACCCCTTCACCTAGACGGCATTAAATTAGCCTCCAGTAATAAAGCAAAGAACCTCGGTGTTATTTTTGACCAAGATATGTCATTTAGATCTCACATTAAAGAAGTCTCTAGGATTTCCTTTTTTCACCTTAGGAATATTGCAAAAATTAGAACCATCCTGTCCAGGAATGATGCTGAAAAACTAGTCCATGCCTTTATTACTTCAAGACTGGATTACTGTAACTCTTTATTATCAGGTAGTCCACAGAAAACAATTAAAAGTCTTCAGTTAGTCCAAAATGCCGCTGCTAGGATTCTGATGAATATTAAAAGAAGAGATCACATTTCCCCTGTTTTAGCTTCTCTTCACTGGCTCCCAGTAAAATCTAGAATAGAATTCAAGATCCTCCTTCTGACATATAAAGCTCTTAATAATCTAGCTCCATCATACATAAGAGACCTGATTGTTCCATATGTTCCTAACAGAGCCCTTCGCTCTCAGACTGCAGGTTTACTGGTAGTTCCTAGGATTTCTAAAAGTAGAATGGGTGGCAGATCTTTCAGCTATCAGGCTCCCCTCCTATGGAACAGGCTCCCAGGGTTGGTTCGTGAAGCAGACAATTTGTATATCTTTAAAACTAGGCTTAAAACTTTCCTCTTTGACAAAGCTTACAGTTAGAGATATGTTAATAGGCAGTTAGAGACAGGTTAGACAGGTAGCTAGGAAGAGATAGGTTAATGTTAGTAGCTAGGTAGAGTGTCAAAAGCTAGGAAGGGATATGAAGAGGTAGAGTAGCTACGTAGAGATAGATTAATGTAAGCCAAGTAGAGAGTGTTAGTAGCTAGGTCTCCTAGTAGCTAGGAGACAGGTTAATGTTAGTAGTCAGGTAGAGTGTCAAAAGCTAGGAAGAGATAGGAAGAGGTAGAGTAGCTAGGTAGAGATAGGTTAATGTAAGCCAGGTAGAAAGTGTTAGTAGCTAGGTCTCCTAGTAGCTAGGAGACAGGTTAATGTTAGTAGCTATGCTGCTTTAGGCTAGGCTGTTGGAGGACATTATTAGGGTCTGTTCCTACTTTCTCTCCTACTTCTCCCCAACTGCATGATGTGCTGTCAATTCAAGCGCTAACCTGTTTTCTCTTAGTCTCTTCCTACAGTAGGTGCTCCTGACCCGCCCTGCTTGACGACCCTGACTAAGATGGCATTGCAGTGACGGAAAGTTCTCCACGTCCTGCAACAAACTTCTGCATCAGTTCTGTTGCTCTTTCTGTGTCTCTGTTCTGTGTCTCTGTTCTGTATTCTCCAAACCACAGACGGTCTCGGCAGATGACCGCTTGTGCTGAGCCTGGTTCTGCCGGAGGTTTCTTCCTGTTAAAAGGGAGTTTTTCCTTTCCACTGTCGCTTCGTGCTTGCTCAGTGTGAGGGATTGCTGAGAATTACACGACGCAATCTTCTGTGGTTCTCTAATTTCTAAATTAAACATTGTATTGTAATAACTCTTCTTGTAAAGTGCCTTGAGATGACATCTGTTGTGAAACGGCGCTATTGAATTGAATTGAAATTGAATATATATATCCTCCTGCGTCTTTCGGTCTAGAGCAGAGGTAAAATGGAAGGAGAACGAACTTTGTGATAAATGTTTAATTGTCAAAGACACTCTGACCCACTGTGACAACCTGACTCCTGTTGGGCTTGGTTGTCCAAATTAATTTCAATTCAGTTTCTGTTTAAATATTAAGATGTTATTAAATTGTGTAACTTTTTTATTATTATTAAAACTATAAAAAATTGATTTGGTTAATGATTAAATAATGATCCATCTTTCTTGTATTAAGCCCATGAGTTCAGGAAACTAATATGAAATGTATACTGCCAAATATAAAGCTTTGGAGAAAGAAATTATGTTTTTTATTATAAACAGAAAAAATTACTAAATGTATTCTTATCGCTATGTTGCATGTTTAAATCAAAGGATAAATGGTGTAAAATGAATAATAAGCAAAATGTTTAATACCAAAATTAAACCCCAGTGCCCTCCAGTATGACTGTGATAAAGGTGACAACCAACCAATGATGGGAATACCAGCCCTGGCCTCTCCTAACAGAATATTACAAATTTTAGAAAATGGACATAGACACAAGGAAATACATCAAATTAACATTGAAATCATTGTATTATATTATTTTATTTAAGCTGAATTAAAATCTCATTAAGATTAAGGACATCTGTTGTTATATGAACATAGCAAATGTATTAAAAAATGGCAATTACTGATTCTGAAAAGCTGGGATATTATGAGTGTTTTTTTTGTTTACAAAGATGGAGAAGAGAGCAGCATCAGCACTGGCAGCAGCACAAGTGCCACAAGAGTTCCTGTGGTCACAGCAGTAGTGTAGAATCAGAACAGGATCTATCAGGTACAACTGAAGTACTAACCAAACAGGCAGACTGGTAAATGTACAGGCTCCACAGTAACCAGTGTAGCAGTAGATGGTATCAAAGCTAAGTGTATTTTTTCTTTTAAAACCACAAGTTGAATCACTTACTTTTTGCCCTCTAAAGGCACTGTTAGCTGGATTCATATCAGTGCCAAAATGTCTCCACTGCTCATCATCAGAACCTTTAAGGAAGGCTGATACTCTGTTTGCCACAAAGGTTCGGTATCGAGTTGTTTCAATTTGCAAATACTTGAGTACTATTGTACTGTCAGTCCAAAAGAGACTGTGCTAGCTCCAACTGCAGTTCTCTTCTTAAAATGTTGTCCATTTTCATTGCAAATGTAGCAGCAGTCAACTCCATTGGTGGAATCGTGGGTGACCTCAGTGGTGCCACTCTTGATTTCCCCATGATAAAAACAGTGTGCCTTCAGTGCTTTGTGTGAGAAGATAACTGACGGATCCATAAGCATATCCGCTCCAAATCGCCAAATCCTTCTGGTTTCAGACATCTGGGCAAACAGAAGTGCTCCAAAGCCGGGAGACTGTCCAACCAGTTACCGGTCTGTCATGTGCTGAGGAAGTATTTATACATCTCTCTTTGCTCATAGGACTGTGCCCTCTCCAGAATCTGTGTATTAGAGAGATAATATTATTGGTAAGTGATATAACTGGAGTAGATAAAGGCCCGCTCTTCTGAAGACTCTGGCATTATCTTTGTCCATTACTTTTTAGCCTTAAAACCTGGTGTAAATCTTTTTCTGTCCTGATTCATGAGTCAACCTTTGTTCAATTCTCTAATCATTTTATTCTGGTAAATTAATACATTACTGTTAGAAATCGGAGAGGGATTATAAGGTCTGTGTGTATATAAGTAACTATAAACTTTATCAAAAAGGAAGATTTTAAGCCTAGTCTTAAAAACAGACAGAGTATCTGCCTCACGAACTAAAACTGGGAGTTGGTTCCACAGGAGAGGAGCCTGATAACTAAAAGATCTGCCTCCTATACTACTTTTTGAAATCCTAGGAACTACCAGTAGACCTGCAATCTGAAGAAGGAAATGGTCTATTAGGAACATATGGAACAATCAGATCTCCGATGTACGATAGAGCTTGATTATTAAGGGCTTTATACGTAAGGAGGAGGATCTTAAACTCTATTCTGGATTAAACAGGGAGCCAATGGAGAGAAGTCAAAACAGAAGAAATGTGATCTCTCTTTTTAATATTCATCAGAACTCTTGCTGCAGCATTTTGGGTCAACTGAAGGCTTTTGATTGCATTTTGTGGACTTCCTGATAATAAGGAATTACAGTAGTCCAGCCTCAAAGTCACAAACGCATGGAAAAGTTTCTCTGCATCACTCCTGGACAGGATGTTTCTAATTTTAGCAATATGGGGAAAGAAAGAAATCCAAGAAACCTGTTTAATATGAGATTTAAATTTCATGTCTTGGTCAAAAATTACACCGAGGCTCTTTACATTATTACAAGAGGCCAAATTAATGCCATCCAGATGAAGTGATTGACATAGCAGTTTCCTTTTTAAAGGTTCTGGTCCAAAGACAACAACCTCTGTCTTGTCTGAATTTAGGAGCAGAAAATTCAGAGTCATCCAAGTTTTTATGTTTTCCAGATATGCTTTTAATCTACCTAACTGATTGGCTTCATCAGGTTTTATGGATAAATATAATTGTGTATCATCAGCATAACTGTGGAAATTCATACCATGTTGTCTAATTATTTTACCAATTGGAAGCATATATATAGTAAAGAGAATCGGTCCAAGCACAGAACCGTGTGATACTCCACAAGTAACCCTTGAGTGTGAAGAAGATTTATCATTGACATGAACAAACTGGAATATGTCGGACATATATGATTTAAACCAACCTAGGGCTGTTCCCTTTATCCCTACAATATGTTTAAGCCTTTCTAAGAGAATATTATGATCGACTGTGTCAAAAGCAGCACTGAGATCTAGCAAGACCAGGGCAGTCACAAATCCATTATCCGAGGCCATTAGAATATCACTAGTAACTTTTACCAGTACTGTTTCAGTGCTATGATGAGCTCTAAAACCTGACTGAAATTCCTCAAACAGGTTGTTGCTGTTTAGATGCTCACATACTTGATGAGCAACTATTTTCTCAAGAATTCTGGATAAGAAAGGAAGGTTAGATATAGGTATGTAGTTAGCAAATTCCTGTGGCACACATCCATTTATTAAAGATAGATTCATCATGTCTAGGATAGGGCCAGTAACCAGAGGGAACACTTCCTTAAATAATTTGGTTGGGATTGGGTCTAACATACCAGTTGAGGGTTTAGATGAAACTAATATTTGTGATAATTCAGAAAGTTCAATAGAATCAAAAAGGTACAGACATGAACATGGTTCTACAGTTCTCTCTGATACTGCCTCCGTTGCTGAGAGAGAGTTAGTTATGTTTGGGAGAATCTCAATGATTTTATTCTTTATAGAATTTATTTTACTTATGAAGAAGCCCATAAAGTCATCACTACTGAGAGAAGGGGGAATAGTAGGCTCAACACAGCTATGACTCCCTGTAAGTTTGGCAACTGTACTAAAAAGAAACGTAGGATTGTTTTAATTTACCTCTATTAATGATGAGAAAAAAGCTGTTCTTGCTTTTCGAAGGGCGTTTTTATAAAGTAGTAGACTATTTTTCCAAGTTAGAAAGGAATCATTTAAGTGTGTAGAGCGCCATTTTCTCTCCAGTTTCCTAGTATTCTGCTTTAAAGTACACAACTCTGCACTAAACCAGGGAGCCAGCCTCCTATGGCTGATTACCTCCTTTTTTAAGGGGGCTACACTGTCTAGTGCCAAATGCAGTGAGGAAGTTATACTTTGAGCCAGACCATCAATTTCTGAAGGGTTAGAGTTGGAAATACTGCCATCCACTGTGGTATTCTGAGACACATACGGAAACAAGAATGGAACAGATTCTTAAAACTTGTTACAGCATTGTCTGATAAAGCTCTACTGTAATGAAATTTTCTTTCAGATTTGGGAACGTTTAGTAAAGTAAATTCAAAGGTTATCAAAAAATGGTCAGATCGGACTGGGTTATGTGGGAGGACTATTAGTTCATCACACTCAATGCCGTATGTCAGTACAATGTCTAAAGTGTGCCGACCAGAGTGTGTGGGTCCCTTCATTTTCTGAGTAAAGCCCATTGAGTCTAAGATAATATTAAAGGCTGCAGTTAAGCTATCACTTTCAGTGTCCACTTGAATATTAAAATCCCCTACTATAATTACCTGATCAGTGTTTAAAACTAAATCACATAAAAAATCTGAGATCTGGTCCAAGAATTGAGAGTAAGGGCATGCTGGACGATACAAAACCACAAACAAAAGTGTTTTTAATGTTTTGCAGCTTGAATGAGGAAAACTAAGGATTAGATGTTCAAAAGAGCTGTAGTTAATAATTGGTCTAGGGCAAATTTCCAAATCTGAATTAAAGATGGTTTCAACTCCTCCCCCTCGCCCAGTACCTCTAGGAATGTGAACATGTTGATAATTGGTAGGAGTTGACTCATTTATAATTACAAAATCCTACAGCTACAGCCAGGTTTCTGATGTTAATGCTACTAG